>APFE030896948.1:1886-138945 GCA_000404065.3 Pinus taeda | reverse complement strand
GATATATATATGACTTAACCGCGGCCTGGAGGATCGACGACATGCGATTGCGATATTGCAATATCACATCGGAGCTATGCAAAGGAGCGGGGCTGATAACAAATGTGACTGCGATAGCCGAACACAATAAAATTATGAATGATATTTGATATATTTTGAGATCCAGAAAACAGGGTTTTCCTTTGTATTTCACGTTTTCGTTAAATAAAGGAAATACAAAGGATAAAGAGCCGATGTGATGAAACCAGACCTGAAAGGGTTTATTAATGCTATTGTATATTATTTCAAGTCTGATATGAGCCATTTTGCGGGATTTCAATGTTTTAATGTATTTTTCAAATACAAATGGAAATCACAAAATAAGCAGGATTTTTGGGTGGGCCGTAGGCAGTAAGTGGTCTTGGCCGGGCTTCGCCTGAGCCTGTACACTAGCTGCCATGTGGCCAGGCTCCAGAGAGGAAAACCACCCTTTTCAGGTGGTTAATTTCCGTATGCATGAGCTGCTCGAAATGAACCTTAGCCGTTGGATCAAGATCTCTCAGATCAACGGTGGAGATGTGATAAGCGATATAAAGGTGGACCCGATAGGAGTTATAAGGTAGAATTTATAGTATTTCAAATCCGATAAATGGCAGATTGGCGGATTTTCACAGTTTTATGTGTATTTCTCTGTGTAAATAGAGAACGACCATTTTTGGGATTTCAAAGGCATCTATGGACCATTCCATTACAAAACAGGTAGCCACCCTCCCTGAAGGTGTTTATTAATGATTGCTAACGCTCAGAGGGGGATTCGAGCAAACATAGGCCCAGAGCCATAGAGCTCGAAAAGGAGAAATGAATGGACAAAACCGATTGGCTTTAAAGCCACATAAGGAAGAAGACATGAACATGTAGTTCTGAGACAGAGAGAAAACAGAGACAAAGAGTCAGTGAGGAGAGTCTGTGTACTCAGAAAGACTTGGGGGATCCAAGTAAAGCCTTGTTGTTTTGTATCTGTTGTGTGAGACTCAAATTGAGCTCACTTTTGTAAAAAATTTGCTTCTTAAGACATAATAGAGAGGTCACCACTGAATGTTGGACCAAGAGACATAGCCCAGGAGTGTTGGGTGAACTCCTTATTAAACTTGTTGTGTTTATGTGTGTTTGTCTATTATGTTCTTTAACTACTTCATTGTCTATGTATTTTGCAATCTTATCCATCCATTGCACAAAGTAACATAGGCAAATCCATGCACATGAGTCTATAATACCTTAATAGTTATCTAAGATCTCATTTTCATATCACCACAATACAGGAAACCCTGTGGGTTCACCCCAATGCATATCCTTTGGCATACAAAGGAAGGTATGGGTGGAGAAGGCTGGGATATGACAACTATGCATTGTCCAATGGGGATCGAGCAGGTCGATCCCACTCGGTGGTAATACCCTGGTGAGATATAATCTCAAAAGGGTGTGATGAGAACATAAAGTATTTGACTAGGTGAAAAGTGTCACGATATGTGGCAGTTATCTGACGACATTAAAGGCTGCCTTGTGAACAAGCTTTGTGGTCTTAAAAGGGTCTTCCAACACAGTTGATCACGTAGATAAAAAATTGGAGTTTACCTCAAAGAAACTCCTTCATAATCCACAATCCTCTAAGGATTGGTGTCAAGGGCAGGAAACGTGAACATGATGGTTTTCAAAGGAAATGGCTAGTAAGGCCAAAAACGAAATAACTAAGGAATTTTCCATAGAAAAGAGGTATGGAGGACTTTTTCTCTCTCCTCCAGAAGGATAGGTGTTGACATGAGGATGGCCTGGATGACGTTAGAGGCTAAGATCAAAAGGGACACGTGGCATGTAGATATGGTTTTTTTGGGTACCCAAGTGGCCCTTTTATGGGTGACACATGTCACCACTCAGATGATGACATGTGGCAGAGGTGATGTCATCTTGCTGGCTGGACCTCAGTGGGTAACTGAAGGAACACTTAACAAAAGCATCGAGAGACAAAGGGCTGGGACACATAGGTGCTTCTAGTGTGGAATCCACAAACCAATCATGGAAGAGCTGGGAGGACCCCGCAGACAGGTAAGCCCACAAGGCCCAACATGATGGAATGGTTAAAATTGATTTTTGCAGTAGTGTTGGGTAGAAAGGGCTAGGACACGATGGCTCCATAGTTAACAACAAAAACAAATGGCTAGAGTGAGAGGTGGTCCTCACTAGGACAACTCATACCGGTGGATGAACCCTTGTAGGTTCATAAAGGGGCACAAATATAAAAGGTTGGGAAATAAGGGGCTATGGGATAAGGCCCAACCCCAACCAGTTTCATGAATAAACCAAGGGCACAAAGTTTAAAGAGTCATGAAGGATCTTGGCATAGCTAAGCGCTGACTGATTGGTTTCTACTTGATCACCTCAGGTAGAGGTAGGACCAAAGGAAGAAAGAGATGATAACAAAGAAATTGACCCGCGGAGGGCTCTAACAGCTGAATATTGTGGCCAATGACACAAATCCATTATCAAAGGAAAAAGGCCCTGATAGACTTCTAAAAGGGCTTAGCCCCTAAGGCTTAAGCTAACTATCACAAATATCGGTTCGATGGTAGCAAATGGTAGAACTGCTAGTTTTGGCAGTTAAGCCAAAGATAAGCATAGTTAAATTTAGCAGGTGGACTACTAAAGCCTATAAAAATTCCAGAATGCCTAAAATAAGTAGAAATAAGCAGTTTAAGTGGAAGAAAAGGTATTATAGGTCAGTTTGAGCTAGAGCTAAAGGCCAAAACAGAGAAACAAAATTCTAAAAGACCAAGATAAGCAAAACAAAGGAAAAAAACATGGTTTCATGCATAAATTTTAAGCTAAAAATAACAAGAATAAAAACTTATAAAAGAAGACCTAGACTAGTAGAATTGTACACTGGTTTTTAGATTTTTTGTGAGCCAGAGCTCATGGTGCAACAAGGTATTGGTATAATGAGGTTGCTATAGGTGTTATTAGGTAGTTTTTGAGATATAAATATTGTTTTGAAAAGTAGGGATGACAGTCATGGGTCCTAGTATGAAAATGGATGAAAAATGGATTGGTGAGTGCTAAAACAACGTTGGTGCTCCATTCAGTTGTAGTTGAAAAAAAACTAGGAAGTAGAAGCTTCCTGCTAGTTGTAGCCAAAAATTTGTACTTGCAAGTTGTAGCTTACCTAATTAATAAAATTGAGAAGCAGCTGAAGTTGTTCATTCCTTGAATGTTCCATTACTTGTTGAACTAAGTGTTTATTTGATTGATTTCTGAAATTTCTTTTTGTTGTCTTGTTGTTTTTTACATCAAGATAAAAGAAGTTTTAAATTGGTAAAAATTGCTACAATACTGATTCACCCCCCCTCTCATTATTGTCCTAGTTTCAAACAAGCATGACACAATACATGGAAGTTACAAGACAACTTTTCCTCATGAAAATACATTGAAAATATTGTGACAATAAAAGACCCATGAGGATACATGGTAGATATAAATGAACCCTTGAAAATATTCCAGCCACAACGTAAGGGGTTAGCAACAATACAATGTACAAGGGAGATTTAACAATCAACACAATTTCAACCAGTAACTATCTAACACACATACAAAATCAATAACCCTTCCTCCATGCGAAAAATGATTTTCTAATGAATTACAATGAAGCATGGTTTCAATGTGAGTAATGACATCTGTACATTTCCATTCAAAGAATCATCAATCTCTCCATGGAGGACCAAATATCCTACATTAAATTAGTTTTAGATAAGAAAACATTGAAATTCATGCCAAAATCCCCCTGAGCATGTGCCATCTCCTTAGAACCAAGTGTATGATCTTCAATGTTTTGACAACTCCCCTTTTAAGAGAATTGTACTCCACAACTGCTACTGGTTGCACAAACTCTTAATAGCATACATGGTTAGGAATTTGATCCTCATACAATAAAGACTGCAATCATAATTAAAAATGAAAGGATGACAAAATATAAATGAGATGAAATTCTTCAAACCTCTTAAAACTCCCCCTGGACTTATGCACTCTTCTTCTATGCCTCATATTGATCTTGTGGATCTAAAATAATTATATGGATGATGTTGAAATTTCTTCTTTTTATTGCATGCATCTATCATGTTTGTCTTCACTCAAAGCCATATTCTATTGTGAACGGTTCAAGGATCTACTCCCCCTAAGTGGATTATCTCTCTATAAAACAAAGTGTCTTTCCTTGAAGTCCTTTGAAGGTTCAATAATATTAGCTCTTTGTAGCACATCTTTTCTCCTCCATACCTTCTTTGTGTTCATCGGTTGGGCTACTCCTTTTGTAGTATTAATCCTATCATATCTACAAGCTAGTGCTTTGTGGACAAGTTTTCCACACTTGAAACAATTGCCATCAAAGAATATTTGTTTTCTTGCAAAATGTTTACATTCTATAGTTCGATGTCTAAAACAAAAAACCCATAAAACAATATTTTGTATCTTCACTTTTGATTCGTTAGTGCATAACAAGAACGAGGGCTTGATTTCTTCTTTTCTCCTCTTGACTATTGTTGCTGGTTGTGGATGTGACCTTCTTGCCTTTGCTTCTACTGATAATTTCTTTTCTTCCTTGACTTCATTTGTTGATGCTGCTTCCTAGGGATTTATTTGACTTTATTGCTGGTGGAATTATGATTTTCTACAATATGGTTGTCCTCTTATTTCTCCTTTTCCTTCATGGAGCATGATTCTTCTTCAAAATCCTAGCTGATCTTAATTAGAGGAGATCTTTGAATGATGAGGATCTCATCTAAGACTCTGGTACTTTTCTCCAAATTTCATTATCAAGATAATTGAATGTTAGCCTTTTCTAATTCACATCTCAATGGGCTAATTCAAGTTCTAATTTTGCACAATAGGATTCACGACCTTACAATTGATTTGTCAATATCTCATTTTCCTTGTTGACTTATTCGTGCTATCTCCTTAGATCAATGATTGAAACATCAATAATCTCATGGATGTTTTCAATATCTCATTGAGAGGAGTCTAGATATGATACTGCTATGAATGTAGAATCTTTTGATTTATTCTCCTTTTCCTCAAGAGTGTACAAGGTTGTTCAACAATTTCTAAATACTGGAATTCTTCTCCTCCATACATATTTTGTAGCTTATCCAAAATATGTTTTGTATTCTTGTAGTGTCTCGCTTTAGCTATATCATGATATGATAAGCCCTTCAAAATAATCTTCTTAGTTTCCTCATTAAATTCATCCTATGTACCATATTTTATTGAAAGAAAAAAATTCAAATTAAGAGATATGAAGTATGCTTCCAATCTCACATTCCAAAGTGCATAATCTAGTCCATGAAAAAAAGGAACTCCATCTGCTACAAATATTCCTTGGTTACCCATGATCTACCTCCTAGTGGTGAAGCTGCACTAGAGGGAACCTAGCTCTTAATCCACATTTTAGAAACTAGTGTCACTACTGGGGGGGGGGGGGGTGTTGAATCAATAGAGATAAAAAATACACAAATTAAAACTTTTTGCAAATATATTAAACAATCAATAAACAAAAATATAAGTAGTAGATATAAACATGCAACCTTATAAGGACTCATCACATAATATCCATAATTCATAAATAAATCATGCATAGTGAGACACAAATCAAATCACATCACATAGGGACACTTGATATTAGGTGTAAAACCAAAATAGGAAAAACCACCGTGATGCTACTACTTTTCTATTCTTCATTTATTAATTATTCAATCAATTTGATTTACATAATTCATCTAGCCTCTACCATCTAGGATCCACAACCTCTTCTATAGTTTTCTAGCCACCACTAGCTATGAAGCCCCAATTCCCATAAACTATGCAGGCCACCACTTGCTAAAGGCATCTTCACTAGTTTTCCAATGACCATTGGAAGGAAGCCTCTACTCCCTAAGAAAGTTCTCCAACCTCTATTGGAAGGAGCCACCACCCCTATCTTTTTCAAATGCTACTGAATGAAGGTCACAACCTCCTCAAAATCTTCAGGGCCACATTTTAGAATGTTTCAAACCACACCCCAAAATACACAAAAAAATAAACACATTACTACAATGCAACAATCAACAATAATCTCTCAACCAATCTCTTCTTATAAATCAATTCAAAAACATGCATTTCAAACCCTCTCAATAGTAAATAATAAGACTCTTCCATTCAATCATACACCATGACATAAATAACAACTCATGAAAAATGCCACACAATAGATTGTAGCATATAACTGATCTCCACTCATAAGATTAAGCACTTTGTCTACAAAGAAACTTTTCCACTCAAGAATCAACCATACAATCACAACATTATATAAGACTTCCTATATGTATGCCATTCATGAACTCAACCATATTACATATTAACTAGCATACCAATAGATTTGTCTCTACCAATTAAACCCTACAAACACAAGGTTATCTATATAAAACACCAGAGCCAATAAGCCTTATCTTGCCAGCAATCCTCTGCCCAAACTTGATATGGTACAAGTCTTCACTATGCCATCCAACACTTGAAATCACACTCTTTTGATTGCACTCTTTCTCCCGCAATCATACAATTATGCTTGCAATCTATCTCCATGCTACCTCTATCATGATCACTACAATCAAGTGTCCATCACTATTGTCTTCCTCTCTGTAGGGTTTCTCCTCTCTAGTAGGAGAATGTGTTCCTCCATCAACAACCTCTTATGTCCAATACTTGGATACACACACACGCACATAAATATATATATTTGCCAACAATCCTCTGCCCAAACTTGATTTGTTACAGGTCTGCACTATGCCATCCAACACCTTCAATCACACTCTTTTTCTTGCATTATGTCTCTTGCAATCATACAATTCTTCTTACACTCAATTTCCCTGCTACCTCTGTCATGATAACTGCAATCAGGCATCCATCACTATTGTCTCCCTCTTTGCAGGTGTCATCACTCAGAATTTTCTCTAGAAGTTATATGAAGAAAGAAAATGACCGAGGTAACTACAAACCAACTTTTAGGTTTAGGCTCAAGCCAACCTAAGTCCAGAGAGGGCTCTCTCTATATGATTTAGCTTTGTTTTTTGCTAGGATATTAGGCTAGTTCTTAAGGTTCAGGGGGTTTTTGATTTGTATTGAGAATTGGGTGGTGGGGATCTTTAAACACATGGATAGAATGATGTTTCTAGACCATTAAGCATATGGAGTCAAAAGAAAGGCAGCATAACTGGATCAATTCACTATAGGGAATGTTCAAAGGGCAAGATATATAGTGTAGGACTTTAGGCCAGAGGGATGAAAAAGGTTTTAACCAGGGTGAGAGAGCAATTAAGAATTCTCAGACCGTGATTAAAACGAAGAATAGGGGGCTAATTGGAAACAAAAGGCAATTAAGAATCCTTTGCTATATATTAAAAGAAACAACCTAAACTAAGGAGCAATTAAGAATTCCTTAACTTAGTTAATTTGTAGAAAACATATATTTTCCTAACTGTTATAGGAGAGTGTAATTAAACAAATTCCTATATAATACTTCCAATTATGGCATCAAGATTTAGATCAACAGTATGAAATATTTGAGAAATAACATCAACGATAGAAGATACTTGTCTACACTTCACTCTGCACATGAATCCTTTGAAATATCTTGTCTTTTTTCGCTAATCCAGCTTGCTGGTTCAGTCAATGCTCCAATGGCTTACAGTCTTTTGATCATGAAGTCTATAGAAATGTCTAAGAATCCACACTACATACTTCGAATTGTGAAGTATTTATACTAAGGTGTTATTACAAATATCTCAAACTGAATTGAGATTTAATCTAGGAAATAGAAAATATCTTCTCGCAGGAAGATAGAGGCAGCTAATGAATTGATTCATGCTATCCTATTTATTGTGGTGTTGCTGGCTGTTATGGTTTATTTCTAGCTCTTTATGCTCTAGTTGTTTGAATCATTTACACTGGAGGTTGTGTTCACTTGTGTCTTTCATCTAATACTCTCTAACACTGATACACTTTAACCTTGATGACTCGTCTTTATCCTTTCTGTGTTTCTTCCTTTTACTGTTACAATTGACTTTTACTGTGTTTTTCAACAATAAATTCTTATATTTTATATGTGTATTTAGCAATTGGAAGTGGATATTTGATCAAGTTTTAGTGTGTTTTGTCTGTTTTTCTTCAATCTGCATATCTGGTCTTGCTCCTCTGTTCTGAACTGTTACTGCTCTGTATTTGTCTTCTTCTTGGCTCCGAGTGGAAGGGTCTTCATCTTCTGTACATGTGTAACTGGTCCTCTTCATTTGAATTTGTGCTTTTAATAGGTTTTTTGGTTGAGTCTTGGAGTAAATAGGTTCTTTTGACTAGTATCAGAATGTTTATCCAAGTTCTGATTCGTCTGATAACCTGAAAAATACAACAATAATTAAGAAAAATCTGGTTTGCTATGAAAGGGTGCTTGATGATTTTCTGGCATGGGAATTCTTGAGAAAGGTTTTAGGGCAGCGCTTGGACATAATTGGAGGGGAAATCACATCACAAAGGTGCTGGAAGGTTTCATAGGTTTACATTGGGAAACTGGCGAAATGGCGAAAAAACACGGGTTTCCGGGGTTTGAATATTTAATGGGCAAATATTCGAAAAGGGTGCGAAATTCATATTTAATAGTGGACAGGAAGTTTATTGGGTCAAAGGGGAGGCGGTATTGGAGGGTCATCGCACCGCTTTTGTGGTGTGGGCAGTATTTGGGAGGGGTCACCCGATGCCATACATCGTCTGACACGTAGCATCGAGGGCTGGGAGGAAAATCAATTTATCAAGTGGTTATTGTTCAGCCATCGGGCACAACTGATGTGGTTGTGCGTTGTTGGATGTGGGGGAGGGGTGATCAATGGTAGTCGGGAGGTGAAGCTATGTGGGGGAAAATGACGGGGGTTGATGGAGGGCCCAAGGATTTAATTATGGTGGTTCGAGATTAGTTTAGGGACTAATCCAGGGTTAAGTGATCAAGCTGGGCTTTAAGGAGGGATTAGGGAGTCGGGTGAGGCTGACGCGGGATCAACTTAAATTTTACGGGGTTAGGTAAATTTAGTGAAATTATATCGGGATAGGGGGTAGTTTATATTAGTTTTTATTAAAACTAAGGGGTTGGGGTATTTTATATAGGGTTTTAATTATTTATGTGAAAAGGGTTATAATGGGTTTATATAATAGAGTTAGTCAATTAATATGAAAATGATGGTAGAGTGGGTTTTCCTAGGTAAAAAAGGGGTAAAGTGTATGCGATTGCGCATTTGGATTTAAACTTAGGACAAAGGCCTTTTGGTGGTTTTTTTTGGTGAAATAGGATTTACATGGGGGGTGAGTCACTTCTCCTACGTAAATGGTGTTTAAACCTTAATAAAAAGGAATTTTCTTAGGTTAATGAGGGAAAATGGAATTTTATGAAGGGGGAATGTGTTTTTATGAAAGCGGTTTTAGTACTTGTTCCCATAAGTCATTATGCCACGGGTCCGGTCCCTCCAAAAGTCTGAGAAATGCTCTTAGCCTTTTTAACTTGTAGGATTTAAGTACTAGAACTTATTTATGGGAAATTAGTGAAGTGAAGGAGTGAAATGAATGAGGGGATGTTAAATAAACCATATTGTGAACCATTGTCTTTGCTTTGTTTACTGCTTATGCATATTGGAAAGATGCATTTAAAACAATGACATTAGTGCTTTTATGTAATTACATGATATTTCTACAACCTTTCTACTGCTTACCCGCTTACTCATCCTACCATTTTTTCTTCACTTTATTAGGGTGCATTTAGGCTAGCAAACCCTTATCAATCTTTTTCTTTTCTTTACAAAGTAAACTATCAAATTCTAACCTTATATCATCCAAGGGCTCAGATTAAACTGATGAGCTCCTTTTATTCACTCTACCTATCTAATGATCTGCCAAGATTACACTGTTTGATAAGATTTTATTCATTAACTATAAACATAAAATTTAAACATGAAATAATCAGGTTTAATCATTTTGACTATCATGGATTGTGGCATGAGTAACGAGCTGCACACAATATTTTATTATGCATAAAAGTAAATAGTAGTGGCATTTGGACTTTCACACTTTCATGGTCTTTTATTTTTGGGGCTCATATTTCTTTCATTTTTTTGACCTTTTTCTTATTCTTTTATCCTTTGATTTATTTTTTAGGGCATACCCTCTTTACATTTTTTAATTTTTATAATATGGAGAACATTTGCAGAAAGCAAAGGTATGTAAAATATTACAAGGCTTAACCTTAGTCATTCAAAATTATGACTCCTATTGGTATAGGGACCTAACAGTGGCTCCACTTGGGGATGACATTTCCTTGTGAAATGTCAAGAACTTTATAGATTAGTAGCCTTTGAACTGTCGTTGATATTACCTTGCAAAATGTTCCTCTATGCTTCTACATTATTGATACTTATGAAAATGAATCTTTCAAAGCTTAGGGCCTTCTCTTGGGGCTTCAACTTCAAAAATCACCATCCAATCCAAACTAAACTTTTGAAAATAGAATATGTACAAATGGGGAATGAAAAATTAGTAACTAGGTTCAAAGTAATGTTTTAACATTCGACCATTCACTGGCCTACCCTCTGCTTTTGTACCATCAAGTTCTCTTAGGAAGAAAGCATTATTACCTCTGAAAACACAAATGACATATGGGCCTTTCCATAGGAAATCAAATTTCCCATGTTTACCTTTGTCTTCCCTCCTTGAATCCCACTTGAGCACCTTGTCACCAAGGTAGAAATCTTCAGCCTTGGTTCTCTTATCAAAATTATTTTTAACCCTTTCCTGCACAACTTGAGACCTGATGTAGACCTCTTCTCTAGTTTGTTGTAGGTGAGTAGTTTGGTTGATTCTTCTTTGGATACTATTTGGTTCAACCTATATTTCTTGAAGTATCTTCATTACTAGCACTCCCAAAGAGGATGGAAAGACAACTTCCATTCCATAAACTAGTTGATAGGGAGAAGTACCAATTGATTTCTTTGTAGTCAATCTGTCTGCAAATAAGGCATTGACTAGCTTTCTATTCTAAGTTTTCTTATTGTCCTCTAGTAACTTCTTGATGATATTTACCAGGCTTTTGTTTGAGGATTCAACCAATCCATTACCTTGAGGGTAATATGTTGTGGAATGGCCGAGGGTGATATGGTATTTATTGCATAATTCTACCATTCTTTTGGATTTAAAGGTTGTTGCATTATCAATAATGAACTTAGTTGGGCATCCAAATCTAGATAGAATATTGGTTTCAAGGAAGGAAATGATAACAATATCTGTGGCTTTCCTTGAAGGTATGGCCTCTATCCATTTTTTAAAGTAGTCAGTGGCCATAAGGATCCATTTGTGTTGGGCAGAGGAGGGTGGGTGAATTTCACCAATGAAGTCTAGACCCCATTGTTGAAAAGGTATTTCAACATAGATTGGCTTGAGGGGCAACATTAAAAGCTTTTTATATCCCTCAAATATTTGACACTTGTGATAGGAGGTCACATATTACTTGAGATCAGCAAACAAGGTAGGTCAGTAGAAACCAGCCCTCAGGATTTTATCTACTGTAGTCTTCCAGTAAAGGTGTCCTCCACAGTCACTTGCATGAAACTCTTGTAAAACTTTGTCAACTTCTTCTTTTAATAAGCAATTGAGAATAATACCTTCATGGTCTCTCCAAAACAAAACATTGTCTAATATACAAAATCTAGAGGATTTTATCTTTAAAAATCTTCTTTTATTCCTAGATAATTCATGAAGAGCTTATAAATTTAGTAAAGTATAACAAATATCAACATACCATGGTGATTCAAGAAAGGCCTGGCTGATTAGGAGAGTCGCCATCTCCTCTTCATTATCTATTGCTGCAATAAAGTTAATATCCAAGGCCTGATAGTTTGATTCGGTCATGAGCTTGGCTAAACCTTGGCCCTTGATTAACTTTGTTGGTTTAATTTCTATGTCATACTCTAAGATAGTAGCAATCCACTTTCCTCTCTTTCCATCTGGGCCATCCTGAGTTAGGATGTCTTTTACTACTGAATTAGGAACGTAGGCTACTATGTGAGAATATAGGATGTATACCCTAAAATCTTTAATGGCTTTGACCAAAGACAAGGCATGTTTCTCCATTATATTGTATTTCAAGGGGGCATATCTCAGGGCTTTGCTAAAGAAAGCAATGGGTTGTTCATAGCCCTGGTCATTTTTCTGTAATAGGATTGCAACTATTGTGTGCTCTGAAGCAAAGGAAAATAAAATGAAATCTCTATCAAACTTGGGACTGATTAGTACTAGTGTTTTATTTAAGTCTAGTTTAATATCTTCAAAGGATTTCTTAGCCTCAACAGTCCATTTTATAGTCGAATCTTTTTTCAGCATATTGTTAAGAGATATAATTAATTCTGCTAAGTTAGATATAAATCTTCTACGAAAATTGATTTTTCCTAAGAAAGCTTGTAATTCTCTAATGTTCCTGGGGTGTCTTATTTGTAAGATGGCTTCTATTCTTGCTGGGTCTATTCTAATACCATCTTTCGAGATTATATGGCCTAATAAATTTCCTTCCTCTAACCCAAACAAGGACTTTTTTGGGCTTAAGGAGATTCAAAACTTCCTACATTTGATAAAGACTTTCTTTAGATGATCTAAATGTTGATTATCAGACTTTGAGAACACAGTAATGTCATCTAGATATATCACAAGTAAATCATGAATTTCTTTAGTAAAGGCTATAGCCATAGCCCTTTGGAAAATTTCTCCTGCATTCATTAGCCCAAAAGGCATTTTCACATACATGAATGTGCCCCAAGGAGTAGTAAAGGCAGTTTTGGGTTGGTCATCAGGATGAACTAAGATTTGATTATAACTAGAAAACCCTTCCAACAATGAGATTCTGGTTGATCCAACTACTCTCTCCATAATGTGATCCATCTTGGGGAGAGGGTAATTGTCTTTCAGTGATACTTTATTGAGGTTTCTGAGATCCACACAGAGCCTGATCTCACCTGTTTGATACCCAATTAGAGAATCTGATTGGTGCAATTATTTTAGCATCATACATTCTTTGAATTTCTTTCTCTATAGTAGGTAGTAAGACAGGGTTGATCCTTCTTAGTTTCTGTTTGAAAGGATTTTGATTTTATTTTATAGGAATAGTGTGCTGGATGATATTGGTGTCATAGGATTTGAGGTCCTTGTAACTCCAAGCAAAAACATCCTTAAATTCGTTCAACAACTCAATGTATTTGGCTTTTTCAGTTGGAGGTAATGATTTTGAAAGTTTTATCAATTTTGGACTTTCATCAATGCCTATGTTGCATTCCTCAATGTCAAATCTTAATGGTTCCATCTTAGGTTTCTTAGGAACATCATTTGAATCAAATAAATCTTCCAGAGGGGTTAATCCCTTTGGTAAGAAGTTATCCTTAAGATTGATTACTTTAGTTTCTTCGTTGATCATTTCATCAATTTCCATTAGCTTTAAGTTATCTACATCTGATTTGGTAAATCTAGTTGGGTTAAGTCTATCTATTTTATCATATTCTATCTTATTTATTTCTATTTTATCCTTAGTGTTAAGATAAATGGATGTATCAGTATCTATGTTATTATTTACAAATTCTTCTTCTGAAAGTAAAAATTTATTTATCTGCTTATCATTAGTGAATATCTGCGAGTTCTTCAAATTATCAGGAATTGTAGGTCTATGCCTAACTTCAACAATGTACTAAAAGTTAGGTCGGAAGGGTAATTTACAAGTGCTAGCAAACATTGCTAAACTATGGGATTTCATGTTATGTTTCCTAGGGATGACTGCAAGCTTTGTTTCTAAGAAAGTATTTAGTATTTCTACAATAGTCTCTCTATAGCAACTTAATCTAGGGTCTTTAGTCATATATACAACATCTATTTGTTTCACAATTAATTCAGAGTCTCCCATAATAGAAACTCTTTTAGCTCCTAGATTTCTAACTAACTTAAGACCTAAAATTAATGCTTCATATTTAGCTATATTGTTTATACATTTATAATTTAGTTTATATGCATGGCCTTTTGAGTAATTATTCTCTAAGTTATATATCCATACTCCTCCTCATGCTCCTAACCTATTTACTAATCCATCAAACAATAAATGCCATAAGATTTCATGATCATAGTTTTCATTATCTGGTGGAATAAACTCTTCATAATTAAAAAAAATTAGACCTTCTTGTTCATCAAATAGCTCTATTGTCTAATTAGTCTCATCTTGTGTAGAAACTGCAATTTCTTATGGTTCTGTATCAGTGATGTCTAAAAGTGTTTCTTGAGTTTATTATTAAAAATAACAGAATTCATATTTGAATGTATGGAGTAGATGGAAATTTTTTGAGGCCGATACTAGCTACTTACCATATATTTCATTAAGGTTTCTCGGTATAGTTTCTTTGGTTGTCCAGAAACAGAAATTGTTGCATAAGACATATCTAGTTGAAGAGATCCCTAAAGTTTGGCTCCCCATGATCTTGATAAAAGCATGCCATACTTCGGTGGAATGTCAGCAACTAAAATTTCCATTAAGATGCTCTTGGCAAGATATTGCACTAAAGTAACACATAGGTCTTTGATTAATACTAGACACTTTACTTGAGTAGAGTCAAAAGAAAATAAGTCTTTGTAGGGCTTTGTTATGTCCAGGTTTAGTTTTTCCATTACTGATGTGGGCATTAAATTGTGAGAAGCTCCAGAATCCAACATTGCATTGTGTGAAATCTTGTCATGGATACCAAGGCTTATATAAAAAGGTGGAATTTCTCCTTCTAATGGTTTTCCATTGTCATCAGCACTAAATATAAGTTCTAGTTTATCATCAAACAAGTTAACTGAATCTTCATTTTCAGCAAAGTTTAAGGTCTGGTCAATCTGAGACTTGTAAGGTTCATTCTTAATTAGTTCTGTTAAAGGAACTTGAATCTTTAGCTTAGCTATCTCTGCTCCCAAATTGAAAGGCAAAGAAGCTTTTTCTGATTGAGGGTTTTGAGTTTTAGCAGCAGGGATTTGAGTAGGATTGTTTTCTTTTTCTTTATTGGGGATTTCTTTCTGTGGACTTACAAGTGGAATTGAAGTGGATGGATGATCAGCAAAAGGTTGATCAGGGGTTATATCTAAAATTGTGGGGCTGAAAGGATTTGGATTCTGCCTAGGGAGAATTTGGAGGATCTTTGACATAGGGGCTTCCTTTATCTTTTTGGGCTAATTTTGGGTTGTTTTCTTTGTTTGGTCAAGGACTTATGCATTCCTTTTGCTTCTTAGATTGTATTTCTTGTGGACTTTGAAAATAGTAGAGTCATACCCTTGTTTATAGTCAAATGATTCACCAGGTTGTACCTGTAGTTGCTGCAGCATATACAATTCCTGCTCATCTTAGGTAAGAAAAACAATGTCTTCATCATGTACTCCCATTAGGTTAATTTGTGTGTCATACTTCGGATTTTATGGATTGGATGTTTCTACATAATTTTCTTGAAAAGGAGGCCTTATGTTATGATCTGGTCTATTTTTCCCCGTGTTTTGGTTATTTCTGAAATTTGGGTTTCTAATTAGAGGTTCTTGTTGGTTATCCCATTGGGGTTTCCTTTCCATGTTACCTATTCTCTCCATTAGTCTTTCCATGTTTTTAGCCAAGTTATCTATTTTAAGATTAGAGGGTGAAGTTTTTTCCTTAGCAGTTCTTTTTTCATTTCTTACTCTAGCCCTTTTGGCTAACAAGTTTTCTTCTACACTTTGCATATCTTCTAAAGTATGGGGGTTTCTTTCCCTAAGTTGGTATGACATATCAGTATCAAAACCATAAGGGAACTTTATTAAGGCTAAGTCAAGTGGGGGTGTAAGGTTAACTGGGATTGCATTATATATACCATTAAATATAGTGCAGTAATCTTGAACTGTTTCATTAGGTCCTCTCTTAATATTTTCATATTCTGAAAGGATTTGCAAAGGATTATTTTTCTTTTCCCACCTATCAATAAACAACCTTTGGAAGTTTGCTAGGTCTACTATGTGATTGGATGGGAAGGCTTTAAACCACTTCTTGACATCACCAATCAAATATTGGGCACATAGTCTCATCTGAACATCGACTTCATCTAATTCATGTAGTTCAAAGAAGTTAGACATCTTGTTTACATGCTATTGGGCCGTATACTGACCAATAGCATCAAACAAGGGAATCTTACTCTGATAATTTAGAGGCAAAGCATGAAGTTGGGCAGGTAAAACAAGAGGAGCATATCTGTTTGCCATTGTTGTTGATTGGGATGGGATAAGTTGTGGGGTTGATATAATTGGGACTAATGTAGTAGTAGATGAAGAATCAGGACTAGTAGGTGGTGAATGAGTAATGATAGGTTGGTGAGGGAGTGAAGGGGTAAGGGTGGTGTAGAATGGGATTTAGGAGGTACTGAAGTCGAAGGGAATAATGGTGAACTCAAAGCAGTGGAGATCTGTTTAGACAACTCAGGGGTAGTAGTGGTAATGGATGATTGTAGAGATTTCAGAATATACTCATCAATGGATCTATTGGCCTGTTGGACTTCAAGGTCTGCAATGAACTCAGGGTCTAGAACAGTATCATATATTTCACTTTCAGACTTTTCTTTAAATAATTATAGAGCAAATTTCTCATCAAAGGGTATATCTTCTAAAAAAAACCACTCATCAAGACATGAATTAGCTTTAACTAAAGGTGTGTGACTAGCTGAACTTTCTTCTTTTTTGGATTTTCTTGAAATCAGGTTGGGATTATCAACTACTAGGGGAGGATTGGGATCTAGATTAGCCCTAGTAAAACGAGTCTTCCTAGAAGCTAGAATTTCAAATTTTCAATTGTTTTTGTAAGAATTTTCAATATAACATCTAACAAATGAATTTAAGAGGCTTAAAATACAAAATCAAAATTTTCTTAAAGCTTTATTAGGTATGAGGAATTGTTGGATCCCTAGTGGAGTCGCCACTATGCTATCACTCATAATTTTCTCTAGAAGGTATAAGAGGAAAGAAAATGACCGAGGTAACTACAAACCAACTTTTAGGCTTAGGCTCTAGCCAACCTAAGTCTACAGAGGGCTCTCTCTATATGATCTAACTTTGTTTTTTGCTTGGATATTAGGCTAGTTCTTAAGGTTTCGGGGGTTTTTGATTTGTGTTGAGAATTGGGTGGTGGGGATCTTTAAACAGATGGACAGAATGATGTCTCTAGACCATTAGGCATATGGAGTCAAAAGAAAGGCAACAAAACTAGATCAATTCACTAAAAGGAATGTTCAAAGGGAAAGATAGTGGAGTATAGTGTAGGACTTTAGGCCAGAGGGATGGAAAAGGTTTTATCCAGGTGAGAGAGAAATTAAGAATTCTCAGACTGGGATTGAAACGAAGAACATGGGGCTAATCGGAAACAAAGGGCAATTAAGAATCCTTTGCTATAGATTAAAAGAAACAACCTAAACTAAGGAGCAATTAAGAATTCCTTAACTTAGTTTATTTGTGGAAAACATATATTTTCCTAATTGTTATAGCAAAGAGTAATTAAACAAATTCCTATATAATACTTCCAATTATGGCATCGAGATTTAGATCAAGAGTATGAAAACTTTGAGAAATAACATCAACAATAAAAGATAATTGTCTACACTTCGCTCTACACATGAATCCTTTGAAATATCTTGTCTTTATTTGCTAATCCAACTTGCTGGCTCAGTCAATGCTCCAATGGCTTACAATATTTTGGTCAAGAAGTCTATAGAAATGTCTAAGAATCCACACTACATACTTCGAATTGTGAAGTATTTATACTAAGGTGTTATTACAAATATCTCAAATTGAATTGAGATTTAATCTAGGAAATAGAAAATATCTTCTCGCAGGAAGATAGAGGTAGCTAATGAACTGATTCATGCTGTCCCATTTATTGTGGTGTTGCTGGCTATTATGGTTTATTTCTAGCTCTTTATGCTCTGGCTGTTTGAATCATTTACATTGGAGGTTGTGTTCATTTGTGTCTTTCATCTGATACTCTTTGTCACTGATACACTTTAACCTTGATGACCTGTCTTTACCCTTTCTTTGTTTCTTCCTTTTACTATTATAGTTGACTTTTACTGTGTTTTTAAACAGTAAATTCTTATGTTTTATATGTGTATTTAGCAATTGGAAGTGGATATTTGATCAAGTTTCAGTGTGTTTTGTTTGTTTCTTCAATCTGCATCTTTGGTCTTGCTCCTCTATTTTGAATTGTTACTGCTCTGTATTTGTCTTCTTCTCGGCTCCGAGTGGAAGGGTCTTCATCTTCTGTACATGTGTAATTGGTCCTCTTCATTTCAATTTGTGCTTTTAACAGGTTTTTGGTCGAGTCTTGCAGTAAATAGGTTCTTTTGACTAGTATCAGAACTGTTTATCCAAGTTCTGATTCGTCTGATAACTTGAAAAATACATCAATAATTAAGAAAAATCTGGTTTGCTATGGAAGGGTGCTTGATGATTTTCTGGCACGAGAATTCTTGAGAAATGTTTCACGGTGACGTTTGGATGTAATTGGAGGGGAAATCACATCGCAGAGGTGCTGGAGGGTTTCATAGGTTTACAGAGGGAAATTGGTGAAATGGCAAAAAAACACGGGTTTTCGGGGTTTGAATCTTTAACGGGAAAATATTCGGAAAGGGTACAAAATTCATATTTAATAGTGGACAAGCAGTTTATCGGGTCAAAGGGGAGGCAATATTGGAGGGTCAACACACCGCTTTTGTGGTGCGGGCGGTATTCGAGAGGGGTCAACCGATGCCATACATCGTCTGGCACATAGCATCGGGGGCTAGGAGGAAAACCACTTTATCAGGTGTTTATTGTTCAGCCATCGGCGTAACAGATATGGTGTGCGTTCGTGGATGTTGGGGGGGGGGGCGATCAATGGTAGTCGGGAGTGAAGATGCACAAGGGAAAATGACGGGGGTGGATGGGGGGCCCAGGGATTTAATTATGGTGGTTCAGGATTAGTTTAGGGACTAATCCAGGGTTAAGTGATCGGGCTAGGATTTAATGAGGGATTAGGGAGTCAGGTGAGATCGACACGGGATCAACTTAAAGTTTACAGGGGTTAGGTAAATTTAGTGAAATTATATCAGGATAGGGGGTAGTTTATATTATTTTTGATTAAAACTAAGGGGTTGGGGTATTTTATATATAGGGTTTTAATTATTTATGGGAAAAGGGTTATAATGGGTTTATATAATAGAGTTAGTCAATTAATATGAAAATGATGGTGGAGTGTGTTTTCCTAAATAAAAAAGCGGTAAAGTGTATGCGATTGCGCATTTGGCTTTAAACTTAGGACAAAGGCCTTTTGGTGGTTTTTTTTGGTGAAATAGGATTTACATGGGGGGTGAGTCACTTATCCTAGGTAAATGGTGTTTAAACCTTAGGAAAAAGGGATTTTCTTAGGTTAATGAGGGAAAATGGAATTTTATGAAGGGGGAATGTGTTTTTATGAAAGGGGTTTTAGTACTTGTTCCCATAAGTCATTAAGCCAAGGGTCTGGTCCTTCCAAAAGTTAGATAAATGCTCTAAGCCTTTTTAACTTGTAGGATTTAAGTACTAGAACTTATTTATGGGAAATTAGTGAAGTGAAGGGGTGAAATGAATGAGGGGATGTTAAATAAACCATATTGTGAACCATTGTCTTTGCTTTGTTCACTGCTTATGCATACTGGAAAGATGCATTTAAAACAATGACATAAGTGCTTTTATGTAATCACATGATATTTCTGCAACCTTTCTACTACTTACCCACTTACTCATCCTACTATTTTATCTTCACTTTATTAGGGTGCATTTAGGCTAGCAAACCCTTAACAATTTTTTTCTTTTCTTTATAAAGTAAACTATCTAATTCTAACCTTATATCTTCCAAGGGCTCAGATTAAACTGATGAGCTCCTTTTATTCACTCTACCTATCTAATGATCTGCCAATATTACACTGTTTGGTTAGATTTTATTCACTAGCTATAAACATAAAATTTAAAACATGAAATAGCCAAGTTTAAACATTTTGACTATCATGGATTGTGACATGAGTAACGAGTTGCACACAATCTTTTATTATGCATAAAAGTAAATAGTAGTGGCATTTGGACTTTCACACTTTTATGGTCTTTTATTTTTGGGGTTCATATTTCTTTCATTTTTTTGACCTTTTTCTTATTCTTTTGTCCTTTGATTTATCTTTTAGGACATACCCTCTTTATATTTTTTTATTTTTATAATATGGAGAACATTTGCAGAAAGCAAAGGTATGTTCAATATTACAAGGCCTAACCTTAGTCATTCAAAATTATGAGTCCTATTGGTATAGGAACCTAACAACAGGGTTTCTCCTCTCTAGTAGGAGAATGTGTTCCTCCATCAACAACCTCTTATGTCCAACACTTGAACACACACACACACACACACACACACACAGATTCATTCTATATTTATCCAAGAAAATGATCAAATGAGACTAAATCAACCATTCATCGAACCTTTTTTCAATTACCATAGGAAAAACTTTGGTTTTTCGGAGGTTGTATTCCATTTTCTCGCCCTACAATCCATAACACACCCTCTCCCTTTGGAAAAAACATTATATTAAGGGGTAACAAATATCTATTTAACAAAAGTTGAGTTACAAATGCAGATTTCTCATGCATTACATGCATTTCCCTTGATTCAACCCCTTTTTTTGCCCAAAACCTCAATTACAATAATCTCCAAGGCATGTCAGTCCTCTTGCAGCATCTTTAGACCCTGTCCAAACACATGGAACTCCTATGCAAGTATCAATGGCTTAAACATAAGGAACTAACATATTTGCATTAGTCAGGGCCATGAAAGCCTAGATGGGAAAACATCTCAACATGGATCATGAGACCCTAGTTGGCCAAGCTCTTCTGCATCATGACAATGATGAACCATATCTAGTAGACCATAAAACATATGCATCATGAGGGCCACCATAAGATGGTTGACATAAATTCCAACAAACAGACCTACCATCATGCTAACATTCAGTCATCATTTTTTTGTGAAAGTGAGAGAAATATTCACTCACAATCTACTTGGGAACACTGAACCTAGTGATGTTGTGGTAAAATACTAAAAGAACTAAGAGCTACAGTGATGCCATTTTTTGAGAAGGTAGGCATGGCCTCATCCTAATTAAGGAAGTGCAGCAACCATGATGATATAGTTATTGCCATTCACTGAGGTAGGCTTACATTGAATGAAATCAAGGCCCCATATGGAAAAGGGGTTGACAACAACCACAAGATGAAGGGGAGAGGGATGAGTGCACATTTTATGAGTGGATATTTAACAAGGATGACACGTATGGACCACATTCATAGAATATTTGAATATTGTTGGCCAAAAGTACCTAACATAAAGGATTTTATGAACAATGGATAACCTAGAGAGATGATAGTCACATGCTCCCGCATGACAATCATTTAAGACATGTTTAACTTCATGATAAGTTAAACATCAACATAACACAAAGAAAATACCACGATGATAAAGGGTATCATATATGACGAGGTATTTCTTGGTGTTGTGGCATATACGCTGATGATCATCATGGGACAACTTGGGCCAAAAATGTTGAGTCTGGAGATAGAGTAGTATATCCACATACCATCGGTCAAATGAGCTAAAGAGTAACATATAAAAATTAACGAATTAATTAGTAACCACTATTCCATGACAAGATAGAGGGAGGTCAAATAACATCTTTGAGAAGACCAGTGAATTCTTGGAATTCACAGCCACAAACTCCAAATAAAACTCATTCAAGGTACCTATCCATTTGGAATAATTTCCTGTAATGATCTATCTACTGAGAAAATGTATCACGAGGTTAGAGTCAATGAATCTGATCATATTCCATAGGAGGATGCAGTTCTTGATCCATTGAATGACAAATAAAGTAGATAGAGCCAACTTTTCAATGTATAAATAGCGAAGTTATGACCCAACTAATCCTTTGGTAAGGTAGTATACGATGTACTCATGGTGGTCCTCACCTATCAAACAAGAAAAATTACAAGGGTTGAATTAAATATTGCAATATATAAAATGAAATTCTGAATGTTATCAGGAAGGATCAATAGTGGGGCTGACATCAAGTCCTTTTTCAAGGCATCAAAAGATCGTTGTGTTTGGTCATCCCATATAAAAGGTGTATCCTTTTTTATAAGGAGCATGAAACCATTTGTGATATCAACATAGTTATAAATGAATCAACATAATAAGTTTTCTTTACCTTACAAACTTTGAAGTTGACTAATAGTGTGTGGAGGAGAAAAATTGATGATTAACTCAATCTTAAGAGGATAAACCATGATATTATACTTAGACACAATGAAGCCTAGAAAACTCCTAGAAACAATAAAAAATATGCATTTTTGGGGATTCAAATGAATATTGTAGTAGCAATAGCACATAAATATGGCTTGTAGATGTGATGAATGATCAACCTATTGGTGAGAATGGGTAGTGAGGTCATCTAGGTATGCCCGAACAATTTGCTTGATGTCATGAATGGCATAAGTCATGTTTCGATGTAAGGTGGCCCCAACATTTTTTAAAGCAAACAACAATTTCATATACATAAATGTATCCTAAGGACAAATGAAATTCATTTCATGTTGATCTTCCAATTTTATATGGATTTGATTATAACTATAGAAACCATCAGTGAAGGAAAATTTTCACTGTTGGAACATTCATTGATGATTTGATCAATGAACGAGGTTGGGTAGTTATCATTTGGAAATGCCTTGTTTAATTCCATATAATAAACACAAACTTGAATGATACCCTATTTTTTGGTGACAAGAATAATTTTGGAAACCCATTATGTCAAAGGGAGCCGGATGGATAAAATTAGTTTGAGAAAATTTTTGACTTCTACCTTGATGGAAACAAATTTGCGAGGATTGAATCACTGGAGCCATTTCCTAATTGGTTGATCTCCTTCATAGGTGATGATTTCATGATCTACAATTCAAATATTGATGCCAATAATTTATTTATATGACTAAGAAAATATGTCACAAAATGTTTGAAAAGAGTGGTGTAGGTAGTGATTTCCTTTGGAGTGCAATATGCTCCAATCATTGCATTTTCCAAAAATCTAGGTTTCACAAAAATATTGATGGGAATGTTGGGAGAAATATCCTCCAAGTTCCCTTAAGATAACACATCATGTGTGATGACAAGATTTTGCACCTAATTGGCATTTTGTGAGGAAACAAGGTGGTTCAAGTTGTCATTCAAATGTCCTAAACAAGAGAGGAATAATGATATATTGCATGATTCTTCTAAGGTGGATCAAATATCATCATGGCTTCTAAGATGGATTCATCAGATGGAATCATGGTATCGAGGAAGTCACATGAACTTGAATGATCGACAACCCATTTGGGAAAGGAGTAAACATCGAGCTCCACATCATGTGGGAGGCTTGGCTCAGGATCAACGATAGCCATTTAAATAGCTTGATAAGTAAGATTGGAGGGGATCAAAGGCATCTTATCCCCATACATATTTATGTCTAATGGAGAAGGTCTTATCCAATGGTCGTCAAATCCATAAGAGTCAAAAGTGACAGATGTGATCATGCTAATAGTGTTGGCAGTCTGCGACATGTTAGGAGGAGTTAGGGGAAAGGTGCCCATCAATGAAGAGTCTTTGAACATCCATTCTATAATTATTTCAAAAATAGAAGAGGAATATCCTACAAGCAAGGACTCACTGCCAATTGTGGAAATACAAGTTGAGCTTGCAAAATTTCAACTAGTTAATAGTGACTATTTTACCCTGATGGGGGAACATCACAATGTGGAAAATGAATGAGAAAATATCAATCATTGCATAAAAACAACTTATCCCAAGAAATACATTATAATGTAATTGGGCATCAATGACTTCAATTTCAATTGATATTGTTTTACCCTTGAGATTGATAAGAAAAGAAAGAAAAACCCCTTAAGGTTAGAAGGTATTCCCATAAAAGGCCTTTAATGTAGATGTAGGTGGGGACAAGGTTAGGGATCCAAGATATTTCCAACACTTCAATGACATAATGTAGGTAGAGAATCACCATCCTTTTGGAGAGAAAGACAACCTTATTATTCTTTTCCCTACGACAATTGAAAAAAATAAATTCATATGGTTAAAATATTAAGTACTCTCACTATTTTACGTTTTGGACCATTTTCGGGTATATTTTTTGGTCAATTTTGTCTAAAATCTAGTAAAAACAAATTTAAATTGTATAATTTACACAATCCAAGTGCCCAAGGGACTTTCAAGGTGTTGTATCTATTTATGAATTTAAAAATGTAATTTACATAATGAAAAATTACACATGGTATACACACACACACACACACACACACACACACACACATATCCATCTTAATGATATATTTATCAAGTATCGATAGGGATTAAATATTTTTGAGTACAAACCTATTGGGTGTGGAGCCTGATTATCTTCTCGATTTAGAGGTATTATTTCAATCATGTTTGGATCCCAGTCCCTAGTCAGGGGGTGTGGGGAAAGGGGGTGGCATGCTTGCCACTAATTTTTCCAAAGGGGTCTAAGGGGGTGTGGAAACAACCTTTTAGCACCCCTCAGTAGGGGTTTGGGGGAAGCGCCCTTGCAATTTATTTTTCAATCTAGGCCATTCATTAGGCAAAAGATTTGACAATAGAAGTTATGTTAACTTATGGTTTTCTCCCCTAGATGACCTCTCTTCGTTTATATGAGGAATTGTATTGCGGCTATGTATTCTTCTGTGAGAAAAACAGAGGAGTCTCTGTGAGAGTGAAGAGGAAGTTACAACATATGTTTTATAGGTTGTATCCATTCAGTTTGTTGGATAGTAAAAAGGGAAGGTCTAGTTGTTTATCTAAGGACGTAGCCCAAATTGGGTGAACCACACATATCTATGTCTCTCTTGTTTTAAGATTTTATGTGTTTGTGTATATGCAATATTTTATGTGCTATATTGGTTTGTTATTTAATTTCTAAACAAGCCTTTGTTCAAATTTTACATTCTAAAAGAGGTTTGCATATCAAGAAAATTGATCCCTCTCGGCACTTGATATATATATCGCAATTTTTCATTGTTTAAACTGCATTTTTGAATGCATAAATGGAATCAATTTTTTTTACATTTAATTACTCATTTCGTTAAGTAGACCAACATTATTATTATTATTATTATTTATTATTTATTTATTTTTAACTTTTACTTTATCTCCATATATATATATATATTATAGTGAATATTATATTAAAAATTTTATTTAAGTCTTGTATTGAATTATTTTTAAAAAGTATAAGAATTATACAACTTCCTCACGCTCAAAATTGAAAGTATAAGATTTGTTTTTTTACTTTTAATTAACTTATCATTATGTTGATATGAGATTTTGTTACTTCCTATGGACATAAAAATATTTTGTTTATGGTTGAGAGTGAGAGTGATTTTTTTTAACACTTATCGGGTTGTAACATCAACAAGAAATCATGTAGTTATTGATGTTTTATAATGTTTTTTTATTAAAACAAATCAAACATGTATACTATTTTTATTTTATCTTATAGTCGACATTTTTTTTATTCAAAGAATATTTTTTTTATTTGGAGATTGTTAAGAATCATAAGTTTAATTTGTTTAATCTACAAATTTGTATCACATAAGGGTTTCTTTAGGGTGTTGAATCCGTTTATGCATACAAAAGTACATTTTAAACAATAAGAAATCACAATCTTGCTCAAACTGTATTGTTGGATTTTGGCCTTTTTTTTTTGTCTATTAGTGAGGTTGCTCATTTTTCAAATACCACATATTAATTTCCTATTAAGAATTAAATGAATTACATGTCTCCCCCTTATTACTCTTATTAGGAAGTAACTGAATTTTTTTACTTTCAATTACTCATTTTATTTGAACATTGAAATAGTTGATTATGATCAAGATTAAAATAAAATTTTCTTTTTCTTTTCCTCAACATATATACATATATATATGAAGTTGATTTTCAAATAAATTGGTTAATATGGATATCCAATAGTCCATGCATTCTTGTAGCCGTTGCTGGTTCCTTAGGAGGGATGCCTGATGACCTATAATGCATCCTTGGTTGTGCATAATGTCATAAAATAACTGACCAAGTCAACATGATTTGTTTAGTGCGTTTGGGCTAGCTGGTCCAATGAGTGTTGAAGTAGTCGAATTGGGATTATATTGAGTCAAAGGGGGCTAAAAAATCCACACATCTTGGAAAATCTCCGTGGGGGGCAAGGAGCTCCTCTTCTTCCGCTTGGTCAACCGCCTATCTATCCCCTCTGCCCTTGTGGTCACCCCCCCCACTGAGGTCGACCATGTTGGTGGAGCATCGTTGAGTTGTTGTCGATCCAACTAGAGAAACCAAATGAGGAACCTTGTGAAGGCACGTTGTGATTCCAAGACACCTACACACTATTGCTCCACTGACCCCCCCAAGACATCTGCAAGAAAAATACACACTTTCTTGGGGATCCAACACCACTGCAACCAAGACTAGGCTAGTAAACTTAAAATTGATGCTAACCAGACTTGGAATTATATATGGCCAAGGCCTTTGGCTAACAACCACAATTTTGTTCCAATAAGTTAACAAGTTTGCCACCTCCCATCTCCAACAACGATAATGTGAGAGTCTTGGGGTGATCACAGGGATCTGAGGATGCAACAACCCCATGTTAAAAATTCATGTAATAAAGTTAATAAAGGAAAAAATAAGACCAAGGTCATGGGAAACATATTCCAAGATGAATGTTGGGTAAAGTATCCTAGTCGGCATCACCTGTTGTTTATTATGGCTAAGGGGAAATTGGAAAAGAATACGCCAAAGGCTTTGAAAAGGAAATTATGTATTATTGGTATTTTATTTATGAAAATAAAGGAAAATAGGAGAAAAGGGAGGTGAAAGGTCACATGTTTCAAGTGAGGAGGGAATTGAAGGAAAATGGAGGAAAAATAAAGAGATTAGAGGCATCAATAATGAAAAGACATCAAAGCATCAGTTTGGGGCCTTTTTCTTTTAGTTTAGTTTTGGAGTTAGTCTCTAAGAGGAAAAGAGCACTACGAGGAGAAAATAAGAAAAAAAGAAAAGGAAGGACAAGGAAAGCAAAGGAAAGTAAGGATCAAGCAAAGAAAGGTTGGATTGAGCGACTTCAACAAGATTTCTTGCAGGTAACAGGTTGCATGTATGATTTCCTAGCTAGTTTTAGCATGCATGATATATGCATGTGTGTATTGGGTCCATTTGTTGTCACTAACATGGGTTTTTCTTGGTTTGACAATGGTTTCATCATTGCCCTACCATTTTTGGATAGCCATGGTGTGATGGGTTTCATTCTTGGCTGAGCTTTGGATTTCCAAAAGGTTTTGGATCCAGGTGAGGTGGTCTTAGGAAAATCCCAAGTGTTGGCGGTGGAGATGGGTTTCTCTAAGAATCGCTCAACAGGTGGGTGGAGATAAGAAAGTTCCTCAAGGGATGGTGAAGGAATTTTGAAGCATCCAAGATTGGTTTTGTTTTGTGACCTTGGGACTAGTTTAGGTGAGATCATGGTTTGGCGAGGGTGGAGGTGGTTTAACTTATGGATTCCCTTGGTTGTTTATGGATCGGTTTATCCTATAAGATCCCACATTCATGCTTGGAATATGGCACATGGGAGATTGGTTGAAAGAAAGATTTGGTTCAACTCAATCTATGGTCGAGTGATACGTGGAAGTACTTGACATGGTTGGCTTTTACATATGAATGATAATAACTCTTTCCCCTTGTAATTCACGAGTAATTATACTTGTTATTATGTG
Source organism: Pinus taeda (assembly GCA_000404065.3). Classification (NCBI taxonomy): domain Eukaryota; kingdom Viridiplantae; phylum Streptophyta; class Pinopsida; order Pinales; family Pinaceae; genus Pinus; species Pinus taeda. The sequence continues at coordinate 110,919 of APFE030896948.1, read as the reverse complement.
GCTTTAATGGTTGTTCTATCATTGTTATTTATATGGTTATATGCTCATTATAAGTATGATTTTATGACACATTCAAGTTATGGATCTTATCATGTTTTATTTGTAAAGGAATGGTTAAAGAATGCATGACCTAATAGATGTTATTGCAGCTATTGTGAGAGGGCATTAGACCTTCTTGATGTTTCTCAGATAAGATTTAGATCTCTATTTTCAAATTTTCATTCATGACCTGTAGATTTGATGTTCATCATTTGTTTGGAAGAATGTTTGTCATGGTTAGGCTTGGTTAGGTAAATTACTTAATCAAGTTTTGTGTTAGAGGCTTTGTCTTGGTGTCATTTATTTTCTTGGAAAGTATCATGAAGCTTTGGGCAGTGGTATGGAGATTAGCCTTGAAAAAGTCGCTCAAATCTTGTAGTAGCAGGCACAAAAGTGGTTGAAAAAGACTACAGTATCTCCCTTGTAGGCTTATGGGAGCGACTGGAGGCCTACAATTGCATTGATGCAAGATTTTGTATGTCACTGGGAGTTTTTTTAGTGAAAAGGCAATTTGACTTAGGGTTTGGGCACTTGGAGGGGTGGTTTAGCTCTTGTGAGCCCTGTAGCTCCTGAGGAAGGTCAGTAAGGTTTTGGTTTTGTCAATTCCACTTCCTTAAGGTGATATAGGAGGTTGAGTCATAACATAGTAACTCTCCTTGCATATTTAACCTGGTGGGCCAGTTAGCTTGAGTAAGTGTGGGGGGAGGGCGTTATAGCGTGGTATCAGTGAATGGTTCAAAACTTGTATTGGATGGGATAGATGCATGTGGTTATGCATGCATTTTCATGTCTATGGAAATGCATGCATAGTAGGTCAAACATGGATCATGGTGGTCACTGTGAAGTTTATGATGTTGTTGGTATGTTATGAGGTTGACATTTTTTTTCCAAGATAGAGCAAGAGATGTAGATCATCAGAGTGAGGTTACAACACTCGAACTTCGGGTAAGAGAAGATCATCATACATGTTTGTATGTTGGCATGCATGTATTTTGGTTAATGGTTGTTATAGGCATTATGGTTATGTACATTCCCTTTATTCTATTGTTGTTGTGGTTACATGTATGATAGATGTTAGTTGATCAATATGGTCATATGCACATGCGCTGGATAGTCATGCATGGTAGTAACTTGTTGTTATATGCATGATGATTATGGTCATTGCATTTAAGACCTTTATTTTATACGTATCATGCTAATCTAGATTGGTCTGTGTAGATGGTTAGGATTATGAAATTTAGGTATGATTCGATATACTTGTGATATTGTGTCATACTAATCTAGATTGACTTATGCAGATGTGATAACCTCCCGTGAGATACATTAAGGTATATGTGTTGGATTATGTCATCTATTTGGTTTATCTATCATTGTATGTTTATAGGTTGTTTGAATGTTAATTAATTACATGATATGAGTATGTGTCTATAAGATTGCATGAAGTAACGATCTTGAGTTGATCAAATAAGACAATTGGTATGCACTCTATTGCGAGTGGGTGATAGTTGTAGTATTATGACTAATGACTGTGTGAATAGTTGCAGGGAAACATGCTTGGTATTATGCATGAAAATGTAACAATTGATTTGTATATATAACTAATAGCCAGGTGATGTGACAATACATAGTAAGACTCAATTGCAGAAGGAAAATGTAAAAGAACTGAATTGGGTGAAAATTCCTTTGGCTATGTTTGGAAATCGCAATTCAAAACAAATGAGTGTTTGCATGAATACAAGAAGTCTTATTAACCTTGATTATGTCTGACAATATGTAGATATGTCCTATATTCATGAACATTTATTTGATAGGTATAACAATTGGTCTCTAGTTATGGTTGGATTCCTTAAGGAATTGGAGCCCCTTGAGAGATGATGTAAGTACGTGTTCAATTACAAGTTATCTTGATGGGTACAAGAAGCTAAGGTAATAAATACATTGTTATGTTTATTTATGTACTGACAGTTATGTGTTTATGATAGTATGATGCAGGGGGTTGCATGGAAAAAGAGACTGTCTTGAAATTTAAAGAAGACTCAGGTTGAGTTTTCCATTGGAAGCATTGGGAACTGATGGGGATTGAGTCATGGTGTTTGTTACTAGTCTTGTGGTTTTAGTGTTTTGTTATTTTCTTGCAGTTGATTTGTAGTTTTTTTTTGTGTCTTATGCATGACCATGACACTTTGTTTGTGGTGTCATATTTCTATTTGTGTTTCATGTTTTTCTTCTTGTTTTTTTCTTGTTCTTGCCTTTTTGTTTTGAGGGTTTTGGGAATTGGATTGGGAAAGAGGAAAGTTAATGGAGCTCGGGGAGAGTTGAATGAAACCCAACAAGTAATGCAAGACCCAGATGGAGCCCAATGCAAGAGTAAAGGGCAACTGAAGGTAAGAATATGGCACCTAGTTGGATTGGTTGAGTCCATTGGGGTAAACGGATGATGGAAGGACAATCATGAGAAATGTAACATGTAAGGCGAACTAAATGGATCCGAGGCATAAAATTCCTTGGCTATGTTGGGAAATATTTTTCTCAATATTTTGCATGTTATGCATGGTAATTATGTTGGGATTATGATGATGCTAATGTATATCTATGTATACATGTATGTATGTATGTTGTTGTCTGATAGGTTCGTCAAAGATCATGATTGTTTATGCTAATGTTTATATGTATGTATGTCATTTTCTAGCAGGTTCATTGATCTAAAATAGAGAATATTAGTAATGTTGTGCTAATTCCCCATTTAGAATAAAACCCAAGATTCTTATCATTTGCTTATCAAGTTCTTAAGGATTCAATATTTTTGCTTAATTAACTATTTCCCATGAGAGCTTCTTATATAAATGTTAGAAACAATTTAACATAAAAAATATGCTGAACAACAAGAAAATAACAACAAAGAACATCAAAATACAACACACAACCAGCACATGATAAATGAGTTCACCCCTCTTGGGCTACGTCTCCTTGGTCCAACTTCCAATGGCTTGGGCCTCTCTTTTATGCTTATATTACAACAAAAGTGTGTTTACAATGCTTAGGTGCCTCTGAAACCTGTCTTAATGAGTTCAAAATAATAAAACATGGCCATCCATCCTCTTCTTGCATCCAATTTGGATAAGAATTGAAGAAGTGATGAATTCTCCCAGTTCTTCCACTATTCGTTCCATAAATTGCTCCAAAACTGGCCAAAAACCCCATTTCCGCTCCAAAATCTGCTAACGAAGTGAGAAATTTGCCACACGGCGGGCTATGTCCTATTGGCCATATTGGAAATCGCAATCGGAAAGTGTTGCGGGCTCTTATGGAACAACAAAACATTGTGATTGCGATATTGTGGACCTGTCGGGAATAATTAAATGCAACATATAAAATCCACCATCCAGAATCCATCGCTCATCTCGACCAGCGAAGTTTAATGGCCAATTTTTTTGTTAACATGGGAAAACTATGATTGTGATATTGTGGACCCGCCGGGGTATTAAACTGTGTCATATAAAATTCCCACATCCGGGGTCTTATCGCTCATCGCAATCAACGATCGTCTACGGGATATTAACACAACAAAATGTTGCGATGTGATATCATGGACCCTCTGGGACATTAAACCGTAACACAATAAAGTATTGCATCCAGATAGTCATCACAATAAGAACTTTATCAGTGGTAACAAATAACAATGGGGTTTTGGGTGCGATATGAGATTATCGCAAATCGCAACCCAACCTGCCGAGGGTTGATTCTTGTCCTGCATATTTTGTTTTTCCCCGATATGTGATATGCGGGACCTAGTGGCAACCTGCCACTTGGCACTTCCCCATTCGTTGGGACCCTTGCCATGTCATCCAATATTGCCACATCGACAAGTCAAACTTGAACCTTGATCTAACTTTTGCATATGAACTCGAATTTGAGTGTCGTTTGCACCATTGAATTTAGAATGATGAGATATTAAATTTGAAGCTGAGTTTGACAAGATTCTAACTCTTTTATTTTTTAGCATAATTCTAAGCATGTGATCACTCCTCCTCACTGGAAGCCTTTTGGACCCCAAAATATTTATATTAAGTTATTGAACAGATGAGGGTACTATTCCCTCACCTTCCTGACTTCAATCCATTTGGCCTTTGATGGATGTGTACCTTTGAGACCCACCTGAAGATAATCAATGCTTCCCCTTTTAGTTGTCCTTGTCCTTCTGTCAAGTATAGTGTCTTGTTGAAGCACATAAAGGAATTATCGAGAAAAGTCTTCAATAGATAAAATTTGAACATTCTCCCCTTGATCTTAAATCAAAGGAGGTTTATACAATCTCAAATTTTCAACATTAACAACATAATAGATTTTTATTTATGAAGGAAAATCAAGCTTGAAAGCATTATTACCAATCTTTCCTAGAATTTTAAATGGACCATAATGAATTGGTTTAAGCTTTTTACCTTCACCTTTGAAGCCTTTCCTTGCTAATGCATAGCCAAACTTCATGACCTACTTGAAACTGATGATCCACATGATGCTTATCATTTCTATCTTTATACTTACCTTGACTCTTTTCTAGTGGTTCTTGAACTATTTGGTGAATCAACTGAATTTTCTCAATGAATTTGTTTGCCCTGTCTATGTCACTATGTCCATCTACAGCTACATCTTTCTCAAAGATGAAATCCAAAGGTGATTTAGGCAAATATCCAAGACATGCCTTAAAAGGTGAAGTTAGAGTAGAAGAGTGTTTTGCTCGGTTGTAAACACGCTGAATATAATGCAACTGTTCATCCCACAACTTAGGATGTTTGCTGCAATATCCTATTAGCAAATGAATAACTGTCATGTTAACCACTTCATTTTGACCATATGTTTGCGGATGGAAGGTTGTACTTTTATTCAATTTTTTTTTCCATCAAGTTCCATAAACTTGACCAAAAATTCCCAACAAATCGAGAATCATGATCACTTGCAATAGAAGTAGGCAATCCAAAATGAACTCATACATTTTGAAAGAAAATTTGAGCTATTTGTTCAGCTGTAATTTGTTTTTTAGAAGGCATTAATATGCACATCTTGCTAAACCTATCCACAAATACATACAAATAATAATGACCTTTCCTTGATAAAGGAAGACCTCCTACAAAATCCATAGAAACACTTTCCCATGGTCGTGAAGGCACTGGAAGTGGTGTGTACAAATCGTAGTTTCCTACTACTAGGCTTACTGACTGCACACGCTGAACAACCTCTGATAAAATGTGACACACTTCCAAGCATTCGATGCAAATAAAAATACCTCTGAAGATTTCCCACTGTTTTACTTACACCGAAATGTCCAAAAATAAGAGAAGTGTGCGCTTCCCTTGTGACATTTACTCTCTCTCCTTGTGGAACACAAAGTTTTCCCAAATGATACAACAGATTATCATGTACATGGTAGTTTAATTCCTCAACTTGGTGGTCTTGAATCAAGTTTAAATATACCTCTTGAAAGTCAACATCCTGTGCGTATTGTTCAACATAACTTTCAGGCATAACAAAACGATTCTTGAGTAAAATGGCTGCATTAATAGTTGGTCTAGAAAGCATATGAGCAACTCTGTTATAAATACCTTTATTGTACTTGATCACCAAGTGGAATTTCTATAAAAATCCTATCCAACGAAAGTGCCTTAACTGTGTCAATTTGGTTTGAGATTGCAAATATTGCAAAGGTTGATGATTGGCGTGAATAATGGTTTCTTTTCCCATCAAGTAATGCTTCCATTTCTTCACATAGGATAATTAATAACAACACTACTAAAAATATCAGAATGAAATGAAATGGGCTTACCATGATAGAAAAGAACTGCACCCACGACATAGTCACTTGCATCTGTTTGTATTTCAAAGGGTTGTTTCAAGTCCAACAATGCTAAAACTGGGGCTGGACTGATCTTTTGTTTTAAAGCATCAAATGTTTTTTTTGTTTGCCTCCCCATTGGAAGACAACCTTCACATTGGTCAAAGCATGTAGTGGAGCTACTGTGGAAAAACATTTAGCAATGAACTTCCTCCAGTACTGCGCTGCTCCCAAAAAACTCCTTACTTCTATAACTATTTTGGGTATTGGCTAATTCACAATGATTGAAACTTTAGAGGTGTCAATCTTCAGCTCACCTCCTCCAACTATGTGGCCCAAATACACTAAGGAAGTTTTTCCGAATTCACATTTAGACATCTTCAGAAATAACTGTTCTTTTCTCATGATATCCAAAATTTTCCTTACATGCTTGACATGCTCTTCTCGTGATTTGCTGAATATCAAAATATCATGTAAATAGAAAATTACAAACTCATCAAGAAATGATCTTAAAACATCATTCATAAGTCTCATGAATGTAGCTAGAGCATTGCAAAGACCAAAAGGCATAACCAGCTACTCAAACAATCCTTGTTTGGTTTTAAAAGCAATTTTCCAAATATCTTCCTCATCTATTCTTACTTGATGATATCCACTTCTCAAGTCTAATTTAGTGAAATATTTTGCATTTTTCAACTGATCTAGCAAATCATCTATTCAGGGCAGTGGGTATCGATTTTTTATTGTAATCTTATTCAAATCTTGCTAATCTACACACATGCGGCAGGTTCCATCTTTCTTGAGTACCAATACAATTGGTGAACCACATGGTAAGGTTGAGGGATGAATTACACCTTTATCTAACAATCCGTGGACTTGTTTCTTAATTTCTAAACTTTCCAGAATTTACATTCGATACATATCGATGTTTGGGAGTGGACAGTCTTGCTGTAACTAAATTTCATGATGAATTCCCCTTTTTGGTGGAAATCCCTTTGGTGCTTGAAACATGTCTCCATATTGATTGACCACATCAACCAATTCAACTTTTAGCTTCACATCACAACTCGCAAAGGGTTCCTGCTCCATTTCATTCTTCTGCTTGATCATAAGGAGTATGAGACTCTTGCTAGAATTGACCAGTCGCTTCATTTCCCATGTACTTGCTAAAGACATACTAAGCTTTCTGCGATGGGCTCTCACAATATACTCCACTCCGTCTTTGAACAAATGATATTTTTTCTCAAATCGGTGGAAAACAGATTTCATGTGATACATATATGGGCTTCCCAACACAATCCTAGAAATATCTAATGGCACAACATTTAATTCGACTTCATCAATGAAATTGGCAGTAATTGAAAACCTGAAAACACATTTCCATATGACATACAAATTGGCATCCTTGGTTACCCAACCCAACAGATATGGTTTATGATGAGGAACGGTTTCCAGATTCAATTTCTTAACCAAATCTGCAGAAATTAAGTTGGCCTCAAATCCACTGTCAAACAATGTATCGATTTTTGTATGTTTGGAAATAACTCAGATATGGAACAACTCGATTCGATTTTCCTCATTTGAAATGTTGTGGGAGTTATTTTTTGCGTTGGTGCTTGCCACAACTTCCTTTTTGCTTGCTTTTTCCACGGCTTGTCCCTTAGTGATTGTGGCTGCAATCTTGGTTTCATCTCCTGAGTCGGAAGCCAAGTCTTTTTGTGCAACAACATCTGTCCTCTGTTTCTCTTTATTGTTAAATTTATGCGGTCTTAATTCAAGATGAAGCTTCCAACAATGCGCTTCATCATGTCCCTATTTGGAACAATTCTTGCACACGGGTTTTTCCCCTTCTTTCTTAACAGAAGCATTTTTCTTTAGCTTTCCTTTAAATTTTTTCCCTTTTTTCACAACTCTGAAATGGCTTCTTCTTACCTTCTTCCTATACATTTTTCCCTCTTTCTTCAAGGTGTGTAGCTTGAACACAGAACTCATCAAGATTCATGGGCCTAAACATAAGAATGGTATGTCAAAGATATCTATGCAACCATCCTATGTATTTCAACAAAGTATCTAGTGATTGCAAGTCTACTCCTAGCATAAGAGCTCTTTTCCTAAACTTTTGAGTATACTCTTGCACATTTTTACCTTTTAATCATCTAAATTTTTTTCCAATTCATGATAGCTTTTTGCATATGAGCTAAAGGGTAGAACTGTCTTTTTATAGCATCAATGAAATTAGACCAAGTAATAGATATCTTACCATGTTTTTTGATCTCGTCTTGAGTCCTTGATTCCCACCACACATGTGTTGTACCCTCTATTCTCAATGAAGCCAACTGAATTTTGATATCATCCTCTTGAAGGCTATGAATTCTACAATACACCTCCAACTGACCAATCTAGTTATCCAGATTCTCTGCATTAACTTCACCATTGTACACAAGCAACTAGAATTTAACATCAAGCTATAGAAAAGGTGATTTACCAATCCCTTTTGAAGAATGATGATGAGCATGAGTAGCAGTGGTATTAGTGGAAGAGTGTGAAGATGCTTTTGAAGAAGAAGATGAAGAAGATGGTGGAGATGGTGGAGGTTTGCCTCCATTCCCATTACCTCCTTTTCTGTTACCTCCTCTTGAAGATCCTTCTCCTTTGGGAGGTTTGGAGCTTTTTCCTTGCAATCTTTTGTTCCTCTCTTCTTAGAGGACCTTCACCATCTCTGTCATATCAAAGAAAACCTTTCTGAAGGTCTTCTCATCTTCTATCATGATAGGTTATCCTTCATGAGACATGGTCTCTGAAGACTCAACTGCAACTTCTACAACTTGAGGATGTACTGGTGTAGAAGACTTTGGCAACCTTTCTCTTCTTCGACTTGACTCAATTTCAGGGCTTTCAACTAGCTTCCCTTCTCCTCTTTTGAGTTTTAACCTTGTAAGCATGACATAAACTTGCAAACAATTAAATCATTCTTTCACAAACAAATCTACTAAGCAAAAACCAACTTGATTTGAAATGGAGCATATTAGTAATGATGTGCTAATTCCCCATTTAGAATAAAACACAAGATGCTTATGATTTTCTTATCAAGTTCTTAAGGATTCAATATTTTTGCTTAACTAATTGTTTCCCGTGAGAGTTTCTTATGTAAATGTTAGAAACAATTTAACATAAAACATATGATGAACAACAAAAAAATAACAACAAAGAACATCAAAATACAACACACAACAAGCACATGATAAAGGAGTTCACCCCTCTTAGGTTATGTCTCCTTGGTCCAACTTCCAACGGCTTGGGCCTCTATATTATTGTTAGGTCCCTATAATACTAGTGATTACCCCATTACTATTGTAGTTGTATCCCTTTTTAATATTTTTGTGCCCCTATTGTCCCCATATTGTTATTACTGTGCCCCATAGAATCCCTCTATTGTTATTTCTGTGCCTTTATATTATTATTGTTAGGTTGGCTGGGTTATATTGTGACTCCTTAGACTCCTATATATAGAAAGGAGGTTTTGTCATTTGAATCATCAAAGAAACATTCATTTGTGTAATGTAAAGGAGGTTTCCCCCTCGAAGAGGTTGAATTCTAAGGCATTGATCTATCTTTTCTATCTTTTTGTGAGTTGGTTTCATAACCATTATGCTCAAATTACAACAAAAGTGTGATTACAATGCTTAGATGCCTCTGAAACCTATCTCAATGAGTTCAAAATAATAAAAAATGGCCATCTAGCCTCTTCTTGCATCCAATTTGGATAAGAATTGAAGAAGTTATGACTTCTCCCAGTTCTTCCACTATTTGTTCCACAAATTGCTTCAAAACTGGCCAAAAACCCCATTTCCGCTCCAAAATATGCTAACGGAGTGAGAAATTCACTACATGGTGGGTTATACCATGTCAGCCATATCACAAATTGCAATCAGCAAGTGCTGCGGGCTCTTATGGAATGACAAAACATTGCGATTGCAATATTGTGGACCCGCCATGGATAATTAACTGCAACAAATAAAATCCTGTGTTTGGAACCCATCGCTCATCGCCATTGGCGAAGTTTAGTGGCCAAAGGTTTTGTTAACATGAGAACACTCTGCTTGTGGTATTGTGGACCCAGCAGGGTATGAAACTTTGTCATATAAAGTTCCTGCGTTCGAGGTCTTATCGCTCATCGCAATCGGCAATCGACTGCGAGCTCTTAACATAGCAAAACATTGCGATGTGATATCGTGGACCCGCTGGGACATTAAACTATAACACAATAAAGTATCACGTCTGGGCTCTCATCATAATTAGAACTTTATCAGTGGTAACAAATAACAATAGGGTTTTGGGTGTGATATGCGATTATCACAAATCACAACCCAACCTGCCGAGGGCTGATTCTTGTCCTGCATCATTTGTTTTTCCTTGATATACAATATGTGGGACCTAGTGGAAACCTGCCACTTGGTGCTTCCCCATTTGCTGGAACTCTTGCCATGTCATCCAATCCTGCCACATAAAAAAGTCAAACTTGAACTTTGGCTTACTCTAACTTCTGCATATGAACTCAAATTTGAGTGCCATTTGCACCATTGGATTCTGAATGAAGAGCTTCTCAATCTAAAGCTGAGTTTGAAAAGATTTTGACAGTTTGATTTTTGAGCATAATTCTGAGCACCTGATCAGTCATCAAAGATCAAACTTGTGGAGGAATGATTATTTATGCAGGCGAATGGCATAAAAAGGTTCTTGGTTTCTTGAGGAACCAAGTGGGAAGAGTAGCTCTGACAGAACTATGAGGTCAATATCATGTGGATATGATTTGATATAATGTGTTTATACTATGCATATGTTTATATTACAGACAAGTAATGTTGAGGGATACATCAGTGGAATGAAAGCAGTGTGATTTGTGGCATGCTAGAAAAACATGAATAATGGAGAGACACTAGAAGCTAGGTTTCTTGGTAGAGACAGTGTGGCCTCCGGCTGTGCGGTATTAGTATTGTGTATATGTTTTACATGTTGTACCAATCATGTTGTGTACACGTGCTACGATGTGCATGTTGTATATGCGGTGCTATGTACAAGTGGTATTGTGTACCGATGGCATATGTGAAACTGTGTACATATGGTGTTGTGTGCATGTTGCATATGTGGTGTTGTGTACATATGGTGTTGTGCGCATGTTGTATATACAGTGTTGTGTACATATGGTGTTATGTGCTTGTTGTAGATGTGGTGTTGTGTGCATGTTGTACATGTGGCATTATGTGCATGTGGTGCAGTGTACACATTGTGCAGGTGGTGTTGTGTGCATGGGGTGTTGTGTACACATTGTCCAAGTGGTGCTTTGTACATGAGGTGTTGTGTACACATTGTGCAGGTGGTGCTATGTACATTGGGTGTTTTGTGTAGGTGACACTGTTTACATGTAGTATTGTGCACACTTCATACATGTTGTGTTATGTATATTTGGTATGGTGTTACAGGTATTGTGCAGTCGTTGTATCACAACATGTGTATTTGTGGTATTGTATGGTGTTGCACACCAGGTGTAGGTGTGTGCATTGTGTTGTACACCGAGTGTAGGTGTATGAATTGTGTTGTACATTAGTTATAGGGGTATATTTTTTGTTGTACACTAGGTGTAGGTGTATGTGTTGTGTTGTACACCGAGTGTAGGTGTATGTGTTGTGTCGTACACCGAGTGTAGGTGTATGTGTTGTGTTGTACACTGGGTGTAGGTTTATGTGTTGTGGTGCAATGTGTATGTGTATGTGTTGTACAATGTGATGGGACAAACATGTATGGTATTGTCTGGTACTTATTGTTGCTATTGAGGGTTGAGATGGTTTAGTCTTGGGATACCCTTGTTGCTATTGAGGGTTGAGATTGTTTAGTCTCTGGATGCCCTTGTTGTTGATATTGAGGGTTCAGGTGGTTTGGTCTTTGAATGCCATTGTTGTTTCTATTGAGGGTTGAGGTGGTTTAGTCTTGGGATACCCTTGTTGCTATTGAGGGTTGAGGCGGTTTAGTCTTTGGATGCCCTTGTTGTTGATATTGAGGGTTTAGGTGGTTTAGTCTTAGGATACCCTTGTTGCTATTGAGGGTTGAGGTGGTTTAGTATATAGATGCCCTTATTATTGATATTGAGGGTTGAGGCAGTTTAGTCTCAGGATACCCTTGTTGCTATTGAGGGTTGAGGTGGTTTAGTCTCTGGATGTCCTTGTTGTTGATATTGAGGGTTGAGGCAACTTAGTCTCAGGATACCATTGTTGCTGATATTGAGGGAGGAGGCAGTTTAGTCTCTAGATTCCATTTTTGCTTAAAGAGAAGGCACTGGGTTCTTACAATGTTTGGCAATTGATTCAGTGTGTGTATGGAAAGGATACAGAACAAATGTAGAAACGAAGAATCATTAAATCTAAATAGTAGTATTTTATTTTAGTTTTTAATAATGCATGTGATGTATGAATCTAATTTATGATGGTTACGTGTGATATATGATTTTGATTATGATGGTTGCATTTTGAGCTATCTGGATGTGATATGTTTACAAATGATGATCTGATAAGAGAGCTTGTTTGACTTGTTGTGACAGGAAGTAAATAGTATTGCACGTGTACTGTACTTGAAAACCACCAATGAGGTATGATTTGAGTTTATTTCAATTTATTTTGAATCTAATGGCGGTTATTTGTTTGGTACAATAAAATATGGTTAAAATTCCAAGTTTGGGTTGGTTGAAACTGATTGCAAGAATTAGCAACAACAACAACAAAAGGAATTGGAATAAGCAACAATATGTTGGTAAAAAGAACTTCAGGAGCAGGGCCATTATGGGATACTGGTACCCAATAGTGTCCATTGAGTTATATGAGCATGCTATGACTAGTATGATGGTTTTGAGGCAAGGATATGCCTTGGTTTTGGACCTTCCAATGTGAGGAAAATTTTCCAAGGGATGGATCTCCTGGAATAGGGGATGTCAGGGAACTTGGGAGGCGAGTGACTGCACAGAAGGGGGTGACCTAATTTCTCGAGGGACTATGTATCAGAGAAGGGAAGGTCAGGGTATAGATTTGTTTTGGTAATTAGCATTGCCAGATAGAACTAGATGCACGTTGGGAGTGTGCCCTGGAACAATGAGCCAGTAATTGTTCACTGAGAGAACAAGTAGCACAAATATGAGAACATTGGACATTGGATGTAGGTTTGACTTTGATAGTGGATTCCAGACTTCGTGGGAAGGAGGTGAATCCTAGTACTACTCTTGAGGGTGGAGGTGTGAGCCTATGGATTCCCTTGTTGCTGATACGAGCATTGTATCCTTTTATTTTCTAGTTGAGCAAACGTGCATATGTGCATATCATTGTAAATATTGTATTGAGTTAGATTTATAAATCTCCGTGAACAATATGGTTATTTGTTGTTTGAAGCAAATGTGCATAAGTATATGTGGTTGTTATTGTAAATATTGTAATGAATTGTGTTATAAATCTCTAGCAAACGGTATGATTGCCATGTTTTCAGCATGATGTTATTGTAAATATTGCAATGAGATGTGTTATAAAGCTCTATGGACAGTATGTTTTGGTTTTCAGTGGTCTTGCTGGTTATAGGTGTCATTGAACACTAAGGATGGTGTTGCCTTAAGTGGGAGGGGTCTGTAACATCCACGGGTTAAAAATTCGTGTAATAAAGTTAATAAAGGAAAAAATAAGACCAAGGTAATGGGACACATATTCCAAGATTAATGTTAGGAAAAGTATCATAGTGGGCATCACTTGTTGTTTATTATGGCTAAGGTGAAATTGGCAAAGTCAATGGAAATGACTTTGGAAAGGTAATAAGGAATTATTGGTATTTTATTTATGAAATAAAGGAGAATAGGAGAAAAGGGAGGTGAAAGGTCACATGTTGCATGTGAGGAGGGAAATGAAGGAAAATGGAGGAAAAACGAAGAAATTAGAGGCATCAATAATAAAAATCATTGGAGCATAAGTTTGGGGCCTTTTATTTCCAGTTTATTTTTTAAGTTAGTTTGAGAGAGGAGAAGAAAACTAAGAGGAGAAAACAAGCAAGAAAGAAAAGGAAGGACAGTGAAGGAAAAGGAAAGCAAGGATCAAGCAAAGAAAGGTTGAATCAATCGGTTTCAACAAGAATTCTTGCAAGTAGTAGGTTGTGTGTATGATTTCCTAGCTGGTTTTAGCATGCATGGTATATGTATGTGTGTATTGGGTTCATTTGGTATCATTGGCATGGGTTTTTCTTGGTTTGACAGTGGTTATAGCCTTGCCTTGCCATTTCCAAATAGCCATGGTGTGATGGGCTTCATTCTTGGTTGAGCTTTGGATTGCCAGAAGGTTTTGAATTTGAGTGAGCTGGTATTAGGAAAATCCCAAGGGTTGGGGGTGGAGATGGTTTTCTCTGGGATGCCCTCAATAAGTGGGTGGAGAGAAGAAAATTCCTCAAGGGATGGTGAAGGAATTGCGAGGCATCCAAGCTGGTTTCGTTTTGCGATCTTGGGACCATTTTAGGTGAGATCACGATATTGTAAGGGTGGAGGTGGTTTAACCTCTAGATTCCCTTTGTTTTTTATGGATTGGTTTATCCCATGAGATCCCACATTCATGCTTGGCATATGGCATGAGTGTGATTTATTGAAAGAAAGATTTGGTTCAACTCACTTTATGGTCAGGTGGTACGTGGAAGTCCCTAACTTGGTTGGATTTTGAATATGAATGATAAGAGCTATTTCCCCTTGTAATTCATGCTAATTATATTTATTATTATGTGGCTTTAATGACTGTTCTATCATTGTTATTTATCTATTTATATACTAGTCATGAGCATGGTTTTATGACATATTCAAGTTATGGCTCTTATCATGTTTTACTTGTAAATGACTAGTTAATGAATGCATGACCTAATAGATGTTATTGCAACTATTGTGGGAAGGAATTAGACCTTCTTGATGTTTCTCAGATAAGTTTAAGATCTCTATGTTTAGATATGAATTCATGACCTATAGATTTCGTGTTCATCATGTGTTTGATGGAATGTATGTCAAAGTTAGGCTTGGTGAGGTCAAGTCCTTGATCAAGATTTTTGATAGAGGATTTGTCTTGGTGTCATTTATTGTCTTGGAAAGTCTCATCAAGTTTTTGGTAGTGGTATGGAGACTAGCCTTGGAAAAGTGGGTCAAATTCGCGGTAGTAGGCACAAAATTGGATGAAAAAGATGCAGTATCTCTCTTATATGCTTATGGGAGCTACTGGAGGCCTAAAGTCACATGGATGTAGGCTTGTGCATGCAACTGAGAGTTTTGTCAGTGAAAAGGAAATTTGACTCAGGGTTTGGGCACCTAGAGGGGTGGTTTAGCTCCCGTGGGTCTTGTAGCTCCCGAGGAAGGTTAGTAAGGTTTCAGTTTGTCGATTACACTTCCTTAAGGTGATCTAGGAAGTTGAGTCATATCATAGTAAATATTCGTCACATATTTAACCCAGTGGACTGGTTATCTTGGGTATGTGTGGGAGGAGGGCTTTACACAGGAGATTTCTTTTGAGAGTATGCACACACCTTAATTGCCCAACCAAAACAAGAAAAAGGAAGACTGCTTACATACAAGACAAGTAGAGAAGGTATCGTGCCCACCATGGATATCCACACGACTACTGTCCATCACCACCCAGTTCTTGAAGGGAGGATGAAAAACCAAGATGTTTCCAATGCTTCAAATCCCCGAGAATAATTCGCACCCAGGTCCTAAACAATGGGCATGTACGTGACCCTTGGCACTATGCAACCCTCAATTTCTTGTTTCTCAGTTAGCTAAGTCTCCCTTCCTCCAAAGAACTAGCTAGTGGCTTTGAGGAGACTCTCCATGATGAAATTAATTTTCCCTGCAAGCCCCATTCTCATTTCCTTGTAGACCAGCTAATGGCTTCGAGGAGACTCTCGACGGTGAAATTAATTTTCCCTGCAAGCCCCGTTCTCATTTCTTAGTAGACCAACTTTGTCGTCACTCCTACTCTCCTTGTAAATGTTGAGATTTTCTGTTTATTAAATTTGGCAAAAATCTCGTGTAGGTGACAACAATAGGATTTGTTGCTATATTAGCTCCATTTTTGTTGAGGAGGAATTATTGCATCCTATATTTGTTGTGAGAGAATTTGTGATTTAGTTTTCTACTCCTAGCTATAAAAATATAAGCCCGTAGAGGATATTGTGTGTAGTGAAGAGAGTATGTGAGGAATTAAAATTGTTGTAATCTCCTGTTGAATAATAAGATTGCCGATGCCTCTGTTTTGGTGGATGTAGCCCAGATTGGTTGGGTGAACCACGCTAAATCTTTGTGTTATTTTTAAGATTTTGTATGTGTTGTGTATGCCTTTTGTTTGCTCCAACAGTAAATATAACTAACATTGCATTGAGAAGGTTCCCTGAGCATCGTCCTAATCATGGAAAATTTTAGGGGTGAATTTTCCCCCTAAATTAAGGGGTTTTATATTTCTATTGGGTGAATATTTTGTATCATGGTACATTGTTGCAAATTGCCTGAAATTTATTTTATAAAAAAATTAGGTATGGAGGTTAGCCCACCTTATTTTAAGGGAGAGGGTAAAAAAAGTAAATTTAGTGGTTGAAATTAGGAGTTACAATCTTCCATTCGCCCTCATTTTCAAGAAAATTTATTTATGATTGTTATGAATAAAAATATAAATATAGTGGAGGTATGGTAAATAAATAAAATCTCTTTTTATACTTACTCCAAAGGTATGGTAAATAAATAAAAAATACAAATAAACTAGAGGTATGGTAAATAAATAAAACCTCTTTTTATATTTAGTCCATAACCCTCTTTCCATCAAGAAGGCCTCAAAAACGAGGTTTCATTTAAGTGAATCCTATGGGCCAAATACCATATTTATAAAAGAGGTATGGTAAATTAATAAAAATATAAATAAATGAGAGGTATGGTAAATAAAATAAACATTTTTTTTTTTTTTTTTTTTTATTTTTTTTTTTTTTTTATAATTTACTCCATATGTCACCTTATATTTATGAACACACAAGCGTGTAAATAAATAACAATATAAATAAAGTGGAGGTATGGTAAATAAATAAAACCTCTTTTTATACTTCAAAGGTATGGTAAATAAATAAATAAAACCTCTTTCTATATTTAGTCCATAACCCTCTTTCTATTTAAGAAGGCTCAAAAAAGAGGTTTTATTTAATTGAATCCTATGGGCCAAATTATTATTAATACCATGCAAAAAAACATTATTATTTTTTTTTTTACAAGAACGGGTATGGGTTTATATTAGAACTGTGGCTAAAATGCCTTTCATCGGTTACAATAATTTAGGCCAAGCCCATGAAATTTCTTCCACCAGATGATCAAAGGCCCCAAGATTTGGGTGCCAATGTTTCTTACTTGGAACTAGAGAATCTATTTCCATTATTTTCCCTATCTTATGGACACAAACAAACTAATTTAGTATAATGCAGTAAAAGATGAGAACAAGATTATGGAATGGAGTCCCACTCCTTGACCTCATCTCTCAAGACAAAGCCAGCTGTAAGAGGCACCGCTTTGTTGGCTTCTGAGTCAGCATCCTTATTGTTCTCCCTCAATACATGAAAGAAATTAACAGACTGAAGAGATTTCACCAAAGTCTGATTCTTGACACCACTCTAGCTAATCTAAGATCAACAGGAGGAGAATTCTCCACTATGACTTTAATAATGGACTGAGAATCTCCAATAACATTTACCTTTGTTAAACCAAGGGCCTTGACTTGCTTGAGACCTTGAAGAAGTGCCAAGGCTTCAACTTGGATACTTGTGGAGTACCCTAATCCCCAAACAAAGTTAGTCACAATTCTGCCTTCCTTGTTCTTTATAACTCCTCCTGCCCCTGGCATACTGGGGTTTCCTTTCACTGCCCCATCAAAGAAAAAGGTATGCTTGGATTGCCTAGTGAGCCATTCTGATAATTCATTCTCCTTTCCTTTGAATTGCCATTCTTTTTTATCCTTGTGATGTCTTATTTCTCGAGAGAAATGGAGATCCAATGAAACGCCCCAATTTAAGTCATGTTGACTTAGGTTCGAATACAACAAATGCTCACCCAGAATTTCTTTCCATTGACTTTTTATCTTGATTATAATGAATTTCGGAATTTGCCCTTCATCTCTGAAAACTCTTCTTTTTCTCTCAAGCCAAATTTGTGAGCAGATAAATTTTGGCAAGGAGAGCCAAGCAACCTTAAAGTTTTCATTTTTTGGAAGGGTTTCTAGGTAAAAATTTCACCAGGTTGCAAAATAAATCAGAGATAGAAATTGGTAAGTTGAACACTCTTTTCCAGTGGCTCAAGAGATTCTGCCAGATTTCTACTGAGTATTTGCATTCCAACATTAAATGGTGGGCATTCTCTTTGCTATCACAACACAATTGGCATCGTGAGGGTCCATGGAATCCTTTCTTCTTTAACCTACCCTCAGTAAGAATTCCTTTGTGGCCGAACAACCAACAGAAAAAGTCCACCTTTGGCATGGTCTTGTAACTCCATAGACCCTTCCACACAAGATCTGGTGGAACATGTGGACGCTCTTGCAATGATTTATACCCCTGTGCTCATGTATATGTTCCGGGCTTAGCTCCCCAACCACAAGAATCCTTCTTTCCTACATACATTGGTGCCTTCCCATTCAACAGCGTGAGCAGGGTGTCCCAATCGTTGGTCAACTTAGCCGACACGGGCGGCAGGTTCCAACGCAGCAAAGTGTTGCTTGTCCATGTCGAGATGTCCCAAAGTGTAAAGTGCCTAGCGCCATCCAACCATGAATGCAACTCTTGAAGGGAGCTGTTGCTCAACAGGGGAGGGTACATCATGATACCATCATCCCAGAGACTGATTTTTTTTCCATTGCTGGGTATCCAAAACATGCTATTTTTAATTAGAGGAATTGCTTTGTGATAGAGTTTTAACAATTGCGATCTGGTGGTGGGTAGGGAATTGTCCAAGCATATTTTCCATGCCACAGTAAAATACTTCTTCCATAATGCTCTTTGCGCCCAGCCTGGATGAGGACCAATGATTTTCCAAAAAATATTGGCTCCCATGGTTGTGTTTTGAAGACTGAGATCCTTAAATTTCAGACCTCCTTCATTCAAGGGCTTACCAATTTTATCCCAGCTTACCAATGGGATTCTTCTTTCATTGTGA
Source organism: Pinus taeda (assembly GCA_000404065.3). Classification (NCBI taxonomy): domain Eukaryota; kingdom Viridiplantae; phylum Streptophyta; class Pinopsida; order Pinales; family Pinaceae; genus Pinus; species Pinus taeda. Next base: position 91,825 of record APFE030896948.1, on the reverse strand, counting down.
TTGCCACCTTTCCAAAAGAATTTGCAGATGAAGGCTTCCATTTTCCTGATGATGCCAGTTGGAGCTAGGATAATAGAGAATTGGAACATGGGTAGACTACTGAGTACGGATTTGATGAGAACTGTTTTGGCGGCAAGATTTAGCCAAGTGAATCCCCAAGCTTGAATTTTTGCCTTGAATTTGTCTAGCAGAGGGAACAAGTCTTTGTTGTAGGTAAGTTTGCGAAAGATAGGAAGGCCTAGATAGATAAAGGAAGTCCAATTGAGGGAGACAGAGAAGCCTAAAGTTCTAGAGATGGCGGTGAGAGTGTTGGCAGAGATATTCCAACAAAAAACATTGCATTTCCCTTTGTTTAAAATGCTTCCTATAGCTTCACAATATTCATCCAGCACTTCCTTGAACCTTAAGGTAGATCGGGTGGGGGAAGCCCCTAGCAGGAGAGTATCATCGACTAACAGAGCATGGTTCACATTTTTAACCCCTCTGGCAATGTTGAGCCCCAGGCTCTCTTGATCAACCAGCTTCTGATCTAAATAGGAACTCAGGACAGAAACATGGAGGAAAAAAAGAAGCAAGGAAAGGGGACAACCATGCCTGAGTCCTCTTGATGCTTTGAAAAAGTCTGCTGCTCTCCCATTCACCAAGGGAGTGATCCAAGGATCGACAATACAAGCTCGAATCCAATTGATAAAATTCATTCCAAAGCCAAATTTTTGCATGACTTCCCAAAGTAAACTAATTCTAAATCGATCAAAAGCATTTGCCAAGTCTAGTTTGATTACCATACCTTTCTCTTTGTGTTGTAGGCTTGAATGTATCGCCTCTTGAACTAGGATGAAGTTGTCCGCAATCTGTCTCCCTTGAACAAACCAGCCTTGATTCTCCAGAATGATGGCTGGGAGGATACCTTTTAGCCTATTGGCAATCACCTTTGTGATTAATTTATATCCAATGTTGCAAAGAGAGATGGGATGGAACCTATTGAAAGCCTTAGCACCCTTTTCCTTAGGGATGAGGGCAAGGAAGGCAGAATTGGTGCTGCCGCCTATTTTCTAGCAATTTTGAGATTTGAAGATCATTTTGTAGAGGTCTTTTTCCACAATCTGCCAACAGGATTGGAGGAATCTTGTGATGAAGCCATCCGGGCTTGGGGCTTTGTCGAGCTCCATGTCGAAGAGAGCATCCTTTATTTCTTTTATAGTGATCTTTGCTTCAAGATGCTAATTCATTGTGGGGGAGATCTTAGTAGGGACCACCCCCAAGAATTTGGAGTTTGGGCCTGTCACTCCTTCTTCACTATAAAGTTTTTTAAAGTGAGTGAAAGCTGTTTTCTTGATGCTCTCGAAATACTTGTGGATAGAGTTCCCTTCCTTAATTTCTGCAATAGAGTTGAAGCTCTTTCTATCCTGGGCTTGTTTGTGGAAGAAGGAAGAATTAATGTCTCCCACTTTAAGCCATTGATCCGAATTGGATCCATAAAAGAACTTTCAAAGAGAACCATGACTGTATCAGGTTGGGAAAAACTTCTAAAAATTCCAAAACAACGATCAAAAACACCTTGAACCAGTGGCAATGGCAGCCAGTGTGGAATGACGAGGACCTCGGTCAAAGCGCGCTGACCAAGGCCCATGGAGACTGCATGGGAGATAAATTTAGTCCCTGGGAGGCCCAAATCAGGAAACAGAGGAGGTTTTTGAGGTTTTAGGATTAGTACCTATCACTAATCATTGGGCGAACAGGGCCGTGAAGGAAAAGCCCGAGCACTCAGTCGTGTGGGGGAACTAGAAAACCGCGGGCAGAAAAGCGAAAAGCACTAACATACAAAGGCGGGACTCGTGCTCTAGAAAACTGGTGGTATTGATCGGGGTGCCCACAAGTGGTAAGAGGTTTTGGAGGAGAGTGGGGTGAATCCATACATCGATCGATGCGTGGCAAGCAGAGGTGAGAGAAAACCGCCGTTGATTGCACGCTATCGGTCGAGCAAGTCAACTGCGCGAAACATGCGTATGACGTTGGATCTGGGGGACCCAGATCGGACGACTGAGAATGTGCTTGATGGAGGAAGCTGAATCAATGAAGGAATATGTCGTGTTTTAGAAGGATTTGGCATCTGTTTGACTACCACAGTGGAGGAAGAACACATCCATGACCTAACCGAAGAAACAAATCGATGAAGCAGGTTGGCGCCATTTAGAGGAGGACATGTGGCCACTCCCTGAGCATTCATGATGATGCCGAACAGGGAACTCCAAGCGTAGTTGTAGAAGGTGAATCAACAGAGGCAGAAGAGGAAATGAACATGCATTGGAACGAATGGCTAAAAGCCATGAACAGAGACGGAATACGGGGTAGTGGGAATCAGTCAGAGTGAACCCCGAGAGGAGGACTGAACACTAAGAGACAGAAACCAGAGAAGAAGATAGTTAAGAAAAAGTAGAAAGAGACAAAGGGCCGAGATGACCGGCGGCAACATCAAGCACTAGAGATCTTGAGAGATTCAAGGCATCCCATAGAGGAATCTGTCCAGACTGAGCACCACATTTGGCTCTTTCCATTGTGGACCAAAAGGTCACAGAGCTCGTAGTAAGAAGAAGAGTCTGTGTACTCCAGTGGCTTGGGGAATCCAAGAACCACCCTGCCAAGCAGAACCTACTTTAGGAGAACTCACATTAAGTCCCTGTATTGTAATTCTCTGCTCAAAGACACAATAAAATAAGGCCACCACTGAAGCTGGACCGAAGATGTAGCCCTGGAGAATAGGGTGAACTCCTTATTAAATTCTTGTATTCTTGTATTTGCTTACTCTATTTCTCTGCTGTCTTTCCATTCAATTGTCTGTGTATTGGCAATTTGATCGATCCGTTGCTTAAATAACATAGACATACACACCAACATATGAATTTGTAATACTTTCATTTAATAAATCTTTAACTGAGGTCACTCATAGGGTGATTATCAGATCAAGTGGTATCAGAGCTCTAGGCTATAAGGTTAGACAAGCATATGTTGTTTTAGCTGTTGAATGCTCACTAGATCAAAGCTCAAATTAGGAGAAGGAGAGTTGGTCAAAACTAATCCTGAAATTGGGAGAGTCTATCCTTAGAAGACAATGTCAGAGGAAGGTTCTGTGGGGCCAGACCCTCAATTCATAGAAAGTTTCCTAGCTATAAAGTCTGTGGTAGAAGAAATGTATAGGGACTTTAGAAAGCATAAGGATGAAGATTCATCAGGTTCTAAACAAGATAAAGAAGAAGATGAGTCTCATCCCCATGACCACTTAAAAGGAAAAGGGAAAGAGGAAAACTTTCTCACACCTCCTAATAGTTTTGTGTATAATAAGAAAGCATATTTGATTAAGCTAGATGTTAAATTTGATTTGCCTATATATGACGGAGAGCTAAATGCTAAAAATTTGGACAACTGGATTAGACAAATCGATGTGTATTGCAGGGTGCAGAACATCAACTCGGACAAGAGCAAAATTCAGCTGGCAAGCCTACGCCTAGGAGGCACTGCTTTGGTTTGGTGGGAAGGCAGAACCCAAGTTGACATGAAAAGACATGGTAAAACCATATCTGTCTAGAGTGACTTTGTTTCTGCAATTAAGAAGTAGTTCTATCCATTGGCCTGCATACAACAAGCCATGATGAGCTGGAAAACTCTCCGGCAGTTGAAAGGGCAAAGTGTGCAAGGGCACACTCAAGAATTTAGAAAGAGAGCATTGATTCTAGGGATATCGTTAGACTCACCATAGACTCTTTTGAAGTACATTGGTGGTCTACACAGCTACATGAGGTATACCATCCTCATGTTTAATCTCACTAGTATAGATGAGGAATTTGTACAAGCTACTCATCTAGAGGCTAGAGGAAAGAATGGAAACCCAGAAGTTGGGGGACCATCCCAACCCACTGCAAACAAGAGCAAGGAAAAAAGAACGCAGAAGTGGAAAGTAAGGAAGGCAAACATTGCACAAAAAAGCAAAGCTTTGTGCACTCACTGTAAAAAGGATGGGCATGATGATGAGCATTGTTGGATTCTGCATCCAGAGCTGAGACCTAAGAAGTTCGAGGGCAAGAAGAAGAAGACTACTACAACTATTCAGAAAGATTTGGGGTCAGACTCGGGAGATGAAACAATCATTGCAGCCACAGGTATAAAAGGTAAGAATTCTGAAGCATCTACTAGTAATTCTGCTCAATCTGTTATTGATGAAGAACATGAGAGAAAAAGACATGAGCTTTTCCATATTCAAGTTGTTTCCAAACATCAAAAGATTGATACTTTGTTTGATAGTGGCTCACAAGTAAATTTGATTTCTGAAGCAATTGTAAAGAAATTGGGATTAGCAACTACACCTCACAAGAAACCATACCCATTAGGATGGTGAATGATAAAGCACAACTACAAGTGATTAGACAGTGTAAACTCAAGTTTTCTTTTGGTTCAGCATTTGTAGATGAGGTTGAGTTAGACATAATTCCTTTGGATATATGTGGAATTGTTTTAGGAAGTCCTTACTTGTATGATAGAAAAGCTATTTTCTATAGAGCTGAGAACAAGTATCTAATTGTTAAAGATGGAATCGAATACTTTGTAAGAGCTCATAAGCTAAAGAATAATTATACTCTCATAAACTCAGGGCAGATGAAAAGAATGATAAATTCATGCAAACAATTCTTACTAATGGTTGTAAAAGAAAAGAAACCTGATCAAACCAATGTATTTGAGTGCTGTAATGCTAAGCAGCAAGCTGATATAGAAAAGATTTTTTCAGAGTACGATGTCATGTTTCAGGAACCTAAAGGTCTGCTACCCAAAAAGGAAATAGTACATGATATTGTTTTGCAGCAAGATGTTCCATTGCCTAACATTGGAATGTACAGGTTGTCTTCTTTAGAGAATGCTGAAATCAAGAAGCAGGTGTAGGAGTTGCTCGAGAAGGGGTTCATTAGGCCTAGCACATCACCGTGTGGGTCACCAATCGTTTTGGTGAGAAAGAAAGATGGCTTTTGGAGAATGTGCATTGACTATCGAGCACTGAATAAGATAACAATTAAAAATCGTTAGCCCCTTCCTCGCATAGATGATCTTTCAGATCAATTAAAGGAAGTTGTTTATTTCACCAAGCTGGATTTGCACAATGGATACCATCAGGTCAGAGTTGCAGAGCAAGATGCATGGAAGACTGCTTTCAAAACAAAGCAGGGATTGCATGAGTGGTTGGTTATGCCTTTTAGCTTGACCAATGCCCCTACTACTTTCATGAGATTAATGAATGATGTACTCAGGCCTTTTCTTGATGATTTCATTATTGTGTATCTAGATGACATTCTAATTTTTAGTAAAACGTGGGAGGAACACTTAAAGCATGTTCAGCAGACATTAGATGTTTTGAAAAGAGAAAAACTTTATGTTAAAATCTCCAAATGTGAATTTGGAAAAACCTCTCTAAATTATTTGGGTCACATAGTAAGGGGAGGTGAATTGAAAATAGATCCCTCTAAAGTGGCAGTCATTGTAAACTGGCCTAAACCCAAGTTTTCTATAGAAGTAAGAAGCTTCTTAGGAGCAGCACAATATTGGAGGAAGTTCATTTCAAAATTTTCCTCAATTGCAATTCCCTTACATGCTTTGACAGGATTGAGCAGGGTGTTTCAGTGGGGAGGCAAACAGCAAAAAGCCTTCAACACCTTGAAAGAAAATATTAGTACAGCACCTGTACTAGCACTGCCAGATCTACAAAGACCATTTGAGATCCAAACTGATGCCAATGACTATGCCATGGGAGTAGTGTTGACACAGCACAGTAAACCCATATGTTATCATTCTGAGACTTTTAATCCTGCAGTAGTTAACCATCCTACTTATGAAAAAGAATTGTATACATTAGTTCAGTGTGAAAAAGTGGAAACATTATTTAATGGGCAAAGAAATAATAATACATATTGATCATCAGCCACTTCAATACCTACACTCCTAAATTAAATTGCAGTAATCAAGACATTACAGATGGATGGGGTTTCTACAACAGTTTCATTTAGTCATCAGATATAAAAAGGGCATACATAACAAGGTTGCAGACATGTTATCTAGACCCATTATAAATGCATCTACCATACTTAAGCATAATTCTGTGCTACATGAAAGCTACATAGAACAATATGCTTAGGATATGGACTTTAAGGATGTATATGCAACTTTGAGTCAAGGAAAAAGAGTAGAAGAATTCGACTATCATATGAAGGACCGACTCTTATATCATTGTGGGAAACTTTGCATTCCACAAACTGAGAGAGTAAAGATAATTAGGGAAGCACACACTTCTTTGATATCAGGTAACTTTGGGGTAAGTAAAATAGTTGCACAGCTGCAAAGGTTCTGCTATTGGCTGAAAATGAATGAGACGGTTTCTAGATATGTAAAAGGGTGTACTATGTGTGCTAAAAGCAAGCCCAACAACAGGAAACTAGGCTTGTACACTCCACTGCCAGTTCCTTCTCACCCTTGGGAAAGTGTTTCCATGGATTTCATTGGAGGACTGCCTACATCTAGGAAAGGTCATGATTATTTGTATGTGGTTGTGGACAGGTTCAACAAAATGTGTATTTTGATACCTTGTAATAAACAGATTACAGCTGAACAAACTGTAAAACTATTCTTTGAACATGTATGGGTTCATTTTGGGTTACCCACTTCTATTGTATCTGATCGAGACACCTGATTTGTGGGGAAGTTTTGGTCAAGTTTGTGGGAGTTGTTGGACACCCAACTGAAGAAAAGCACAACTTTTCATCCACAAACCGATGGCCAGACAGAAGTAGTTAACAAGACAATGATCCAGTTACTCAGGGGATATTGCAGCAAACATCTTAAGCTTTGGGATGGACATTTGTGTTATGTGCAGCATGCTTACAACAGAGCCAAACACTCTTCTACACAGAGATCTCCTTTTGAGACCTGTTTTGGTTTCATACCAAGGTCTCCTTTGGATTTTTCTTTGGTAAAGATACCCTAGTTGATGGACACAATGATATGGACAAAGCAACTAGGTTCATTGAACAGATCTAGGAGATCCACTAGGCAGTATAGGAACAACTGGAAAAGAGCCAAGCCAAATACAAGGCTAGGCATGACAAGCATTAGATGGAGCATAGTTTTCAAGTTGGAGAGCAAGTCTGGCTGTATATTAGCAAGGATAGGATGCAATGTGAAGGTAAAAAGCTAAAGCCTATTAGGTATGGACCTTTTAGGATACTTGAGAAGATTGGTGAAAATGCTTTTTGCCTTGATCTACTAGCTTACATGCACATCTACTCAGTCGTAAATGCAGATTGCTTGAGATTGTTTGAACCTTCAATGATTGAGGATCTTGAAGAGCAAAGTCAATTGCCTTCTATTGATGACCTGCTACCTAAATATCTTAATGAATTGCAAGAAGACACAATGTTGGACAGAAAGGTGAGGACGATGCATGTAGGAGATGTTGAGTACCTCAGAATTGGAATCAAAGGTTCGAAGCAAATAGTGCAAAGTGGATTGAGATTGGGCAAGTGAGACAGCAATACCCTCACTTAGTCAATGCTTGAAGGAAAACCAACTTTTGGTGGTCCCAAAAGCTTTTCAGTGGGAAGGCCGTGATCCAAATTGGATCCATAAAAGAACTGTCAAAGAGAACCATGACTGTATCAGGTCAAGACAAACTTCTAAAAAGTCCAAAATAGCGATCAAGAACACCCTGAACCAGTGGTAATGGCAGCCAGTGTGGAACGAAGAGGACCTTGGTCAAAGTGCATTGACCAAGGGCCATGGAGACTGTGTAGGAGGTGAATTTAGCCCCTGGGTGAATAGGGCCATGAAGGAAAAGCCTGAGCACTCGATCGCGTGGGGGAACCAGAGAACCATGGGCAGAAAAGTGAAAAGCGCTAACCTATAAAGGTGGGACCCGCGCTCTAGAAAACCAGTGGTATTGATTGGGGCACCCACAAACGGTAAGAGGTTTTGGACAAGAGCAGTGTGAATCCATACATTGATCGATGCGTGGCAAGTGGAGGTGAGAGAAAATTGTCATTGATCGTGCGCTATCGGTCGAGCAAGTCAACTACGTGAAACGTGCGTATGATGTTGGATCTGGGGGACCTAGATCGGACAACTTAGAACGCGCCCGATGGAGGAAGTGGAATCAACGAAGGAATACGCCACATTTTAGAAGGATTTGGCATCTTTTGACTGCCACAGTGGAGGAAGAACACATCCATGATGTAACCAAAGAAACGAATCGATGAAGCAGGCTGGCACCATTTAGAGGAGGACATGTGGCCACTCCCTGAGCATTCATGATGACGCTGAATAGGGAACTCCAAGCACAGCTGTAGAAGGTGAATTGACAGAGGTGGAAGAGCAACTGAACAGGCATTGGAACGAATGACTAAAAGCCATGAACAGAGAGAGAATACAGGGTAGTGGGAATCAGTCAGAGTGAACCTTGAGAGGAGGATTGAACACTTAGAGACAGAAACCAAGGAAGAAGGCAGTTAAGCAAAAGCAGAAAGAGACAGAGGGGCGAGCTAACCAACAACAACATCGAGCACCAGAGATCTTGAGAGATTCAAGCCATCTCATAGAGGAATCTGTCTAGACTGAGCACCACATTTGGCTCTTTCCACTGTAGACCAGAAGGTCACAGTGCTGGTAGGAAGAAGAAGAGTCTGTGTACCCCAGTGGCTTGGGGAATCCAAGAACCACCCTGCCAAGCAAAACCTACTTCAGGAGAACTCACATTGAGTCCTTGTATGTAATTCTCTACTCAAAGACACAATAAAATAAGGCCACCATTGAAGTTGGACCAGAGATGTAGCCCTGGAGAATAGGGTGAACTCCTTACTAAATTCTTGTGTTCTTGTATTTTCTTACTATATTTCTCTGTTGTCTTTCCATTCAATTGTCTATGTATTGGCAATCTGATCGATCCATTGCTTAAATAACATAGACACACACACCAACATATGAGTCTGTAATACCTTCATTTAATAAATATTTAACTGAGGTCACTCATAGGGTGATTATCAGATCAACCATAGAATTCGAGACTTTTGTCTCAAATATTCTTCCTCCGAGAGGCAAGCTTTATGGAAATTTTGTTCAAGATCAACCTCCTTATCTAATACATCTCTAGTGATTTATGCATCTTCATTTTGGGCATGATGCTGATCGAGTCTGTCTTGGGCCAATTTTCTCTCTATTGCAGGGTTGGGGAGGGATTTGGCCCATGATTTTAGGACAACTTGTAGTCTTCTAAGCTTTTCCTCCCAGATGTAGAAGGGGGAGCCCTTCACCGATATTTTCCAACAATCTTGAACCAAGTTCAGAAACTCAGGATTATTGACCCAAAGTGGATTGAATCTAAAAGGAATAGGGCCAAGATCATTATGATCTAGTATCTCAAGCTTAATAGGTTTGTGATCTAAAACACTGCAAGGGAGGATGTGCATCCTGGACTCGAGACCAAGCAAAAGAAAGGAACTCTGCACCAGAAATCTATCAAGGCTTGCAGCAATGTGGTTGGGGCCTATTCTTTTGTTAGACCAAGTGTACTTACCATTGGAAGGAGGGATGTCGAGCAGATCCCAGTCCTGCATGAGATCCTCCACCCACTCCCTTGTTGTATCCCTTATGATACTACCTCCTCGCTTTTCCTCCGCATGCAAGGAGAGATTTAGATCTCCAGCAACTATGATGTTTTCCAAATTCTTTGATTCCAATAGTTTCTTGATGGAATCCCAACAGGCCCTTTTCTCCCCTACATTTACTGGGACATAGACATTGAAGAGACAAAATGCCTCCCTTGAGTCCACTTACTATAGCTTCAAAAACAACCAATGGGTATTGAGGATCTCTGTAACCAACAAATACTTGGATTTATTCTAGAGAGAGCCCAACCCCCCAGAGGCTCCCCATGCTGAGACAGCTTGACCTCTGCCTTCCTTCCAAATTTTTTTACTGATTTGGAGAAACTCGTTGTCCTCCGTTTTTGTCTCCTGAATTAGAAGAATATCTGGGGCTTCTATTCATATAAGACTTCTCATTGCTTCTTCTTTCACTCTACTTGCCATTACTCTATAATTCCAGGAGACTATCTTCATCATTTATTTTTATGTTGATGGGCCCCCGTGGAATCCTGTGCCTGATTTCTTGTCACCTTCATATTTTTAGCAAGGAGTTTCTCCAGAGTGGGCTGACTACCCTGAATCTTGTCTTTGTAGGTTTTTATGTTGATGGCCCCCCATGGAATCCTCTGGTACATCCTCAAGCTTTTTGACAAACTTGGCGACTTCTGACTTCTTCTTCTTAGGCAAAGAAGTTAGTAGAGAGTTGAACGTAGCTTCCGAGGCAGGGGGAGGAGGTGGTGAAGGAGAAAGAGGCGATTCCTAGGTCTCCATGATCTTGAGTCCCACGCAACAAGCCGATCTGATCAAAGACTTTTACTAGCCCTAGCTGCGCTTTGACAAGCAGCAGGGAGATAGTGCATCTCATAGCCGAAGAGGGAATCACTAGCAGGATTGGATCAGAGCATGTTCAGAAATGGTGCTAAGGGGCGTGAGGCCCAGACTGTGAGCAAGATCGGCCAAGGAGGCTGTAGCCCTAGCTGCGCACAAAGCAGTAACTATTCTATCCAATTGTTAATAAATTGTCCTAAAAAACATTATTAACCCTAATATTAGTATTAATAAAAATAAAGATGGCACATGGTATTGACCCATGGTATTCACATGGAGTGCGGCCTATTTAAAGGGGGGAATTAAACTAGCATAGATCCATCTTTACTCTGGATCAAATATCGTGATATGCAAACTAACATAGAGTGAAAAAATATTTGATCCCTTCTCGAGGGCTTGGTAGATCAAGAGTAAAAATGGATCTTGTAATTTAATGTCACTTAAACATTTTAAATTGGTTAAAATAAAAAATAAAATAAAAATCAATTATTAATTTTATTAATTTTTATAAATTACTAATAGTAGTTTTTAAGCTCCAGGTTTATGAAACCCATGGTAATTACCATGGTATTCATGTGAGCAATAGACTATTTAAAGGGGAAATTCTATCAACTTTAGATCCATCATAATTCTGAGTCTACCAAGTGCTGGGAGGGATAAATAGATTTCATCCCTCTAAGAGTGGTAGATGTGGAGTTAAGATGGATATAGGTTGGTTTTTATGATAATGAAGATATTAAATAGACTTAGGAAATTATATTGTAAAAAATATCTTAAGGTGAATGGTTAAAGCTACATTTAGTCACTTCACAAAATTTAATTAAAAAATACCAATATCTCCATTAATATTGGTTTTTCTGATTTAACAAAAAGAAATTCAACACAATGAAATCTTAACTCTTTCCGCATCACCCTCGCAAAAGAGAGATAGTTGCTGCCCAGATTTCCCACCATTTTTCAAACATTCTCAATATGATATCTTCATGAAAAAGTTAAGGTATTGATCTTGGATTAGTTGTTTGAAAAATATGCTGGTTTGTACAACCTTTCACCTTCTCTACTATTCTTAGTTTGTCGTAATGATTTGTAGGGGTTGGGTCATTGCACCATATTGTCCTAAAAGGCAGAGATTGTGCACCAAAAAATAAATTAATCCACATGTTACAATGCTATTAAAAATGGTATGAAGGTAGTGAATTATGCTAATAAGAAATTTAGATTGGGAGAGACGTAATTAAATTTTATTATTTAATTGAAGATTTCCAATTAAAATAATAATAAATCTACATTTATATATTGATTGGAAGGCTTCTGGCAATGGTCATTTCTTTCCATTAGATCCCCTTCAGGCCTTTGGGATACCTACTACTTCATTATATTATATAGTTGGGGCTTGCTACTTGTTGGCATGTTGGAGTAAACAAACTTAATGTGTTTTTTTTTTATTTTTTATCTCACAGTTGGAGTCTATGGAATAAGAAAGAAATTTGATAGCTTGGCAAAAGTGGTAGCTTGACAAAAGCGGTAGAGAAAACATTAATCTCTCCTACCATGAGAAACATGGCCACTAAAACTTGCAACATTTTTTGTAGGAAGTGAAAATTATGTTTCTTTTTTCCAAACATGTATGTTAGTATATTACAGTTTAATGAATATGTTTTATTATTATCATATATGGTTTCATACTTTAACAAAACATTCGCCAAGACTTCACAATGTTTTATTAGTCAGTGAAAGATTTTCCAAGATCTTACAAGATTTTATAATTCAATGAAAGATTCGCCATGACTTTACAAGATAATATAATCTGGTGAGAGATACACCAGCAAAAATATATATACATATTATATTAGTGATAAAATCGCCTCCCATTTTTCTTATGTATCATGGGGATTCACCCATTTATTATACATATAAATTTAGGGTGGTTCTTAAAATTTTCTCTGGTCCTAATGCCCTCCTGCTAGCACGAAATCACATTATGATTACCGCGTGTGGGAGGGTTAAATCTCCCTATCCTTGTATGATCCTCAGAACTCACCCCAATAAGGAGCCTTATAATGTTTTTAATTAAAATTATTCAAACATATATTTTCCTTTTTTCTTTTTTATTATAGTCGACATTGTTTTTCTTTTATTTAATTTTTTTTTAAGAAACATGTATTAAGTCAAAGTGGATCATGAAAGGAATTACACATCATATTAGTCACACTATTTTACATTATGACCCCTTTTCAGGTATATTTTTCATTCAATTTCATTTGAAATCCAATAAAACTAATTTATTGGAATTGCAAGTTTAACCAAGTTCCCTAGGAAAATTTCAAGACAAGAAATTTTGAAGACACTTAGTCCATTTATGCATTCAAAAATGCAATTTAAGCAATGGAAAAATAATTATCATGCCCCAAGGAAACAAATCTATTGAGGTACAAAGTTTTTTTCTAGTTTTGCACTTTAAAAGATGTTTGCACCTCAAGATATTTGATACCCCTTAACACTTGCTAGATTATTATTTAAGATGACTATATATTGGCTCATATTACAAATTAGTGTGAAATTGATGTAGTAAAAATATTTCACCCAAACTCTCAACGATAAATAAGATATTTTGATGTCCATATCAAGTAACATAATTTTATATCAACTTTATTGAAAGAGAGTTAAAATGATTAAAATATATTATATATATATATATATATATATATATATATATATATATATAATATATAAATATATATATATATATAATATATATATATATTATATATATATAGATATATATATCTTTGAGTGCCGGGCAGTATATTTTTTTTATATTTTTTAAAAGTATTTCAATACGGAACCTAAATAAACTATTTGAATATCTATGTTAACTAATTTATTTGAATATCAACTTAAAATAGTTACTGATTAGTTCTCGGTGATCAGTACATTACATAGATTGACCTTAAATACTTGGCAACAAAGAGTTCAAGAATTAGAAGAATTTTTTGAGGCGCTGGAGGTATCACATATCCATAGGGAACATAATGTTGATGCAAAGAGAAGATCAAAGGAGGCATTACTTCAGCCTGTAGGACAATTAGTGATTACAGAAAAAAGTCACTAATGTCCTTAGGGCGAATGCCATGAACATTTTTTGAAACTGAAGTTATTGTAATCATTAGGACCTTCTCTGTTTTTATGTTTGACTGTTTTATGTTTTGAATTGGTATAATTCTACAGCTCTTGATAAACATGTCCGCTAGGTTGTAATCGAACAATAGTTTGTATACTTTGATTTCAATGGAATAACAAATATGCGATTTTGTCTTTTTATTTATTTTTCTTCTCTGGGAGGGAAAAAAATATCAACTTCATAAAACAAAAGAAAAAAAATATTTTAATGTTGATCATAGTAAAATATTTGAATGCTCAAAAGAAAAAAATAATTAAAGATAAAAAAAATTCAGCTACTTGCTAATAAAAGTAATAAGAGGGGGATGTGCAATTTATTTAATTTTTAATAGAAAATTAATATGTGGCATTTGTTGTAAGCTTGGTAGGAATACATCTTCATCCTGTCCAACTTCTCACCTCGATCGGGGGATAACACAGGATTTGAACCCAAGACTTCCGAATTCGGTGAGACTTCATTTCCACAACCATTGACAATTGAACTACCCCAAATGAACAAAATTCATTTAATTTTGAGTAATTGAAATTGAAATATTTTATTTATAAACTAATATACATGGACATAAAAATATTTTATTTATAAACTAAAATATTTGATTTATTAACTACATTTCCCACATTTAAATGATTTTTTTTAATTAATATATTTTTAATTCACACACACATTTGTTGGTTTGCGGACCCTTAGATATCGATGACCGCTATAAATACACAAAATATTTGCACCACACAGACCACAAGAAGGGATCACTATAGGACCCTCACTTCAAGAGTATGGAGAGAATTAAATGTGACCTCTCAATAGAAATATACTTTAAAGACTCGACAATTGAACTAACCATATATATATATATATATATATCAATCACATATTAATTTCTATTAAAAATTAAAATAAATTCACAATTTTTCCTATTAATCTTATTAAAAGATAATGTTTTTTTTTTTAAGCTTCACTATTTGATTATGAAGAACATTAAAATGTTTTTTCCCTTTTGATTTAATTTATTTATCTCAAATAAATTATTTAAAAAAAAAAAAAAAACACATATACATATTTTGATATTGTTTTTTTTAACTTCAATATTCTCACAATTTTATATATAAACTATATATTCTTAATAAACCTGTTACCTAGTTTTCATGATCCATCCATCCTTTCACGTTTCAAACATTTGTCATAACCGAGTGACCCATTTCAAACCAGTTCTAATCATTTGTCACAATCATCATGGTTGACATTCAAAAAATTTTATATTCACACTTATCTACTTTAAACTTTTGACATGTGAATTTACTTGTTAATAAATTAGATAGATAACGGGTATGATATTGACGGATATGTATATAGTTATTTTAATTGAAGATTTGAGAAAGTGGTTTATTTACTTATTTTCAATTTTTGTTTTAAATTTTATAGTTTAATATAAGGAAGATGGGTAATTTGTTCTATGGTTAATTTTAAGTGGATATATAGTGATTTTAAAATAAAAATAAAATATTATTTCAATAAAAAAATCATTTTTACTTAATATTGACATTGAAATATTTTACTTAACATAGATATTGCAATATTTTATTTACTAACTACATTGTCCATATTAAAATGTTTTTTTTGTTATTTATATATTTTTAAATGCACATCACTATTGACTCACATTAATTTTTTTTAATTAATATTTTTTAAATGTCATATATTTTTCTTATTAGGAATTAAATGAATTACACATCTCTCTCTTATTAGAAAGTAAATGATCTTTTTTACTTTCAATTACTCATTTTCTTTGAGCATTGAAATATTTTATTATGATCAACATTAAAATATTTTTTCTTTTTCTTTCTTTCCACATGTATACATTACATATATATGAAGTTGATATTCAAATAAATTAGTTAACATATATATTCAAATAATTTATTTAAGTTATGCATTGAAATACTTTTAAAAAACATAAAAATTATACAATTTCTTCACACTCAAAACTGTATATATATAAAACTTATAAAACTTCTTCACTCAACTTCTTTATTCTTGTCGTTGTTCATTTTTCATTTGTTGTGACTATCTTTGTTGATTTGCTCTTTGCTTCTCCCTTTGTTGTTGACACTCCTCCATTGCCATTTCTCATGCCTTTCTTTGTCGACTTTCTCTTTGTTGTTTATTTCTGTTTAAGAAGGATCTATGAAGATGACTCAGATTGATCTCAACTATTTGTTGTTAATTTATGTTTAATATGGATCTAGGCTGATGATTACTATAACAAAAAAATATATGCCTGGTGTCAATAATTAGTTTATGCATACATTGAAGCCAATGCACACTATTAATTTAATTACTTTGAAAATAATGCACATAATCTATCTATTTACATAAGATCACAAATTAACGTCTACACTGAAATCAATACACCCTTAGTTGTCATTTCTTGTGGCTTTCTCTATTGAATTGCTTTTTTTGTTCATTTCTATTTAAGGTGGACTCATACTAATGATTAAGATGGATCTAGACTCATTTTTGTTCATTTCTATTTAATATGGATTTAGGATGTTGATTATTATAATACAAAAATCAATTCCTGTCATTAACAATTACTTTGTGCATACATTGAAATCAATACACTCTATTAATCTAATTACTTTGAAAGCAATAAACATCATTCATCTAGTTAAATTAACATTTACATCGAAATCAATACATCTAGTGCAAACAATCAAATATGATTAGAAATCAATATTTACGCTGAAATCGATCCATCGAGTGTAATAAATCAAATAAGATTAGAAATCAACATATGCTTTTGAAATCAATGCATTTGTTTAAGTAAAGAAAGAAATTATTGTCAAAATAATTTAAAACGAGTTAGAAATCCACTGTTAGGTCTCTATAATACTAGCGTAGCCCCCATATGATTATTGTTCTGCCACAAAGAAGCCCACTATTGTTATTATTGTGCCCTTACATTATTATTGTTATGTAGGCCCTAATTATATTGTGACCCTTTAGATTCCTGTATCATCGAAGAATTGTTCATTTATGTGTTGTGAAAAGAGGCTTTCCCTTCAAAGAGTATTATTTTCAAGTCGTTGATCTGTCTTTTCTTTTGTTTTCTGATATGGTTACATAACATCTGGTATCAAAACTTTGAATTCTAAGGTTTCACTACTTCAAATAGGACATCTTAGAATTTTCTCTATAATGTTTTTTTATATGAGGCTTCAAAAGCTGACATTTCAACCATTTGGAATATAATATTGTTGAACTTTGTGTAAAAATTTCAAATCTTGGTTCGTTATATTTTTTGAGATATGGTACGAAGAAGTTAGGGTTTCTGCATGCTCCAAAATTCTGTCTCAAATAAGTGTCTCAAGGATGATCATCATAGCAATTTTGAGCATCATAATTGAATTTTGTAAAAGGTATCAAAAAGTGCAAGTAATTTATTTTCTTGGGTACCATTTTCATGTCCGAAGGTTGAAACCGTGACACATGGCATTCCGTACAAGTTCGCTCTACCGAACTAGTCCATAATCAGGTCATTGTGGGAGATTTAGCATAACATTATCTTGAAGAATCCAATCTCAGACTGACTTGTGGTGTTGGAAATAAGACTCAAAGGGTTACCACAATACAAAATTTTAGAGCTTGGAGAGCCAAAATTACAAAGATACAACAATTTCAAGATTAAGCTCCACAAAATGAGGAAAAATGTGTGTATTTTTTAAATTTACATAAGTTTTGTTTGAAAAATCAATCTAAAGTGATTCAAATGGCATAGTAAAGCATAGCTACCATTATTTGGTTCCAATATTCCTAGAAACAAAAAAATGGATACTCCTAATAAGCAACCAAAAATCTCTACTATGACACATGAAGAAGAGGAAGAAATACAACATGATATATCAAAATTACGAGACCAAGTGCAACAAATATCATTGTCACAAAGAGTAACCAAAAATGAATTAGAAGTAATGATGAATGTTAATATGGATTATTTAGAAGTGAAAATAAAAAGGGACATGGAAGGTTTGAAGGATGGCTTTAAAGTAGAGGAAGTGAATTGGTTAAATGAAACAGAAAAAGTGACTGGAGCCTAATCATTGGGCACGAAGTGAATTGGTTAAACGAAACAGAAAAAAGATAAAACCCTTGTTATGGTAAGGAAATACGAGGGGTATGGTAGAGCAGTCCTCCCAGGCCAGCAATCTACGTGTTCCTGCTTTACTCTGCCAGCTATAGCATGATACTGCATACATGAGACTCTACTCGTATTTTCCCTCACGCTGCATCTCTGACTCCCATCCTAAGTAAATATATTTTTTTACATGAGTATATATTTATTTGTTTATATTAATATGTGTGTTATAAAGAATTGTAAAATGTAATATAATATTTGAAATAAATTTGTATTCCATCAATATTTAAATGTTTAAACTCATTTACAAACACCACAACATCCACCCTATCCTAATTTTTGTTGAGAGGTCATTAAAAATTTTACACTCATTTGTGAACACTACAACATCTCCCCCAATATACACTGGTATGAATTGAGAAAGCACATTTAGAGTAGGATTAATGACGTTTTATAATGCTTTTAATAAAAACTAACCAAACATAATTACTATTATTATTATTTTATTTTAGTTGACATTGTTATTATATATATATATAATTATATATATAATTTAAAAGGGAACATGTGTCAATTCAGGGTTGACAATGGAAGGAATTACACATCTCCTTCATACTTAGTTGTAGAATTCATCTCTTGACTCAATAATTGTATTTAAAATTATGTTAAAATTGTAAATTCAATTTATATGATTTATATAATTTAAATTTTTTCAAAGGAGAAGAAGTGGAAGTTTATGACCAATCTATCATAGCTCTAAATTTCTCAAAAGTGTTTCTCTCAGGCCTAGAGAATTAGCTAATCTAGACCCTCAACTTGAAAGGAAGATATGCTCCAAATTTAGATACCTACCTCAATTTCAAGGCCCAGATAACCCCCCATGATGGGGGAAGTGTTAGAAACTAAGCTACCCCGCTCGTCTCCCCAAGAAAAGTTGATGTGGCTCATTCTAGGGAAAAGAGTGCCCACCTGGGATATATTTTGAAGAAGAGCCTTCCAAATACCTAGTATCTTCTCCTTGTGTTGGAAGGGTTCAAAGTCCATTTTCCACCTTTTCATTTCTTGTCCTTTCATAATAGAAGTTTGGGCAGACATAAAAAGCCTCAGTGATTTATCTATCAGCTGGTGAGTAGAGGAGATAAGTCAAATTCTTCTATCTTGGACTTCTCATCAACTCCCAAAAAATATCAATGGGCTTCCCTTATGTGTGTGTGTTGGGGAATTTGGTTGGAAAGGAACACACTCATTTTTGAAAACAATATTGTCTCATCTCAAAGTCTATCCATTTCTTCCACACACTCTTGGTCTTCTTCAATTAGTTCTTCTATACCCGCTACACATGTGGACATCAAGGCTAATTTACCCTGGGCTTTTTTTAAAGAGTTTCATAATGCTCCTCTTCTATGGGAGGGGTGGTTGGTATTTTGCACATTTCAACTTCACATCGTCTTTCTTTCTCAACATATATTGGAAATTCTTCAAATAACTACGATGAGCTATTTTTTCTCTATATTATCCTCCTCCCGACACAATCAAATGATGTATTATCTCTTCTTGTATATGGAGACTCTCAAGTTGTCATCAAATGGATGCAAGGAATAGGAGCTATCAAGAAACACTCTTCTCCCTCTTTTTTAGAGGATCAAACAAAAGCTAACCTTTTTCTCAGATGTTACTTTTAATCACATTTATAGGCGCAGGACTGAGGACACAGATAGGCTTTTGAAAAATAGATTGGATATGGACCAAGGCACATGCTCGGTCATTGAAATTAAACAAGGCCAACAAACATAATTTCTTCTTGACCCTTGGGTCTGAATAATTGGAAAAAAAATGCAGTACTTTGCACTTTTTCCTATTCTATAAATTTCTAATGGACTAACATACTCTATACGCTAGATATTGCACTATGATATTTAATTATGCTTGGTGGAAATGTATAGGTAGTATGGATGCGTTTTTTGTGGAAAATTGATTTAATTTTTTCTATCAAAAATCAACTTCAAATCATGCTAGTAATACATTTTTTATAAAGATCATTAACAAAGAAATTGTAGATTATATTCTAACCGAAAATAGAGGGAATTAAGTCCACAAGCATAGAGAGAATTAAGGCCACTAAAATAGTTTTAGCATATACTTATATAACTTTTGTTTATAACCCATAAACGAAAATTACAATTGTTTTTCTTAAAATAACACTTCAAATATTTTATATATCTAAAAATAAAATTTAATTAATAAAAAAATACAATCTTACATAATATTTAATCTTAAATTTCCATATTTCAAATTTCCATCAATTAACTTTACATGATTTAAAATAAATTTAATACATATTTACTATCATCATTTGTATAGCCTTTGATATACTTTTGATGTAAAACTATGTTATTCCCAACTCCCTAGTTTAAGGCCACCATTCTCTTGAAGAAATATGGTTCTTGCATTTCGACGTTGGATTTGAGTTAGAACATCATTGGTATTCTCTTTTTAGGAAAGGATATTTAAACGACTAGGTTGTTCTCCACATTAAAAACTATGTCATCGTGTAATGCAATGTAATAAATGCAAAGTGATTTTCTGTGAAGCGTGGGAGTCCAAATTGGACTGTGTTGCCATTTTCCTATGCCAGATGTTGCAATGATTTATATAGTGGTACTTTCTCATTGATATCTGTGGCTGAGAAGTAAATGAGTGTCGTTATTCCTTCATTACAACATCTGGAGTGCGGGCCTGGGTCCATTAATTTACAAGGTAATTGATTAAGGTGTCTCCCACCTTATGTTTTTGAACATTTATTCAGATGTGGGTGCCTTTACATGAAGCTTTTAAGCCATATCATTTGAAAATTTGGTGCATGGTAAGGAAGAGATTGTTATCAACCTTTTATTCAATTCTAGGGACCGTTATCCCAGTGTAACCTTTTTATTTTTCAATGTGTCAGCAATGGTATTCAATTGCTTATACACATGGAAGAAGTCAATTTGTTCAAAATGCGGGGTTTGTAAAATAATCTTTTGTAATAAATAGGAGAAAGAATAGACTTTTGTGATGCCTTGCTTCCAACATTCATTGGATTACAATCATTGAATCTCCAAGCACCATAAGTTTGGAGTTTTTCCTTGCTACCATTGATTCTAATCCTTGCCAAAGAGCTAGATATTCAGCTTGGTTGTTAGTTGTGATGCCTAAACCCCAAGCAAATAGTGTCTCTATTTGATCATCAGGGCAAAGGATAACCCCTCCCACTCATTCCACCCCTATGGAAAAATGATTTTAATGGATGTTGGTGCATTCCATTATCAAAAGAAATCTTATGCATAGTGGTGAGATGTAAATGGGATTATATCTTTGGACATATAACTACTACAAGTTGTTTTAATGTTTTTTTTAATGCTTATTGTACATAAATTGAAATGATGTGTTGTAAGGGGTGCATGATTGGTTGGGGGTGCATGACTGGTTATACCAAAAACCCCAAAGTTTTGGTCCATAAAAGTCTAGCTATAAGTAAGTTCATTTCGCCAAGTATAAGCCCCATTGAGTCAAGGCTATATAGATTAGCATGGTAGCACATGTAATTGTGTAGCACTTATCCTCTTATGTATAGAGTTGTTGTGACATTAGGTTGTGGAATCAACCACTTGAAAATTTAGGAGGGTGGAAAGTTGACTCATATCTAAGCTTGATGTGGAATTGGAGATTTTTGTCTTTATTAAGGGGAGAACATGAGATAGAATAATCAAATAATGTCATAAGGTTGGGACCAAATTAGAGAGATTTTAACACGTTGATGAACCATGTAGGTGAAAACGATTCCTAGGGAACTAGCGAGTATAATGGATGGCACCCATGCATCTTAGTAGATGGATTTATTTTTATATGAACATCAATGATCAACAATTCAGGTAACCATCATTTATATGTAGGTATAAGAAGAAACAAAAAGAAATATGCAGGTACAAAAAGATGAACAAGAAGAATAAAGAGATAGTGAAGATGTGATCCTTTACGTAGTAGAAAATATTGATTCCTGAGAGTGCTTATGGTGGAAATGAAGATGGTAGCAGAGAATAATTGTTATGACATTAGTGTAAGTCAAATGTTATTGGACATCAAAATTAAAAGTTGTGTCATTGTTGTGAACTCAAGTCAAATGAGTCACATATTGTGATTGTAAGAAAGTCTATTGTGTCATGGTTATGTACTAGAGAATGCTTAAGTATATACTTGGTATCTCCATAGATGGAGTATTCAATTTTTATGTACTTCATTCAATGGTGATGTAAGTGTAATGCGGCATGTGTAACCCTAAAATTTGTCACGTTGAAAATTTCATGGTAATTTAAAAACCACTTTGTAGTGCAAAGATTGTGGTAAGTTGAAACCACATGTATGTGATTTTTTTTGTCAGCTAGAAACCACTTGGTGTGATGGTTTGTGGTCGTACAAAATCACTCTATGTGTTGAGAAGAAACCACGTGAAGATGTGGTGAAGAAACTCAAGTTTGTGAGAGACAAGGAACACATGAACATGGATTCCCATTGAGTTATTTTTTCCTTGGTAGTCTGATGTAGGAATATCAAGAGCATGTTTGAGGGTAAGAAAACAAAACCCATGCCATGGTTAAGGGTAAGCCAACAAAACTTGAAGCATGGTTGCAGGTAAGCTAATAAAACTTAGAGCATGGTTATAGCTAAGTTGAGAAAACTTGAGATGATGATGATGATGATGATGGTGATATAGGGGGAGTTAAAGGTAAAGTTATAGGTGTGAAGATGTGATGGTTAAATGAACCATATATACAAATGACATCCTAAAATATTGAAAAATACAATAGCTAGTTACCCATGCATTCCACCAGATGGTTATTTCTTTATATGGACATCAACATTTTGGTAATGTTTGTAAATGTTAGGTTGGACCAATCACATACTTTTCTCATTAGGAGGTGCTTCAATTCATGGTGAATCATGCGTTGCAAAGAATAACATAGTGGTGAAGACTTCAAATAATCAAGATTAATTCAAGTAGCCATTGAGGGGGAGTGTTAGAGTATGTAACTCCTACATTTCCTAAGTGTGATTGTAGGAGTGTATAAAAACTCAAGGACCAGACTTAAAAAGCTCATTTGAGGATTTTTGAGGTAAAAAATGGGCATCAAAATGAAAAATGTACTAACAAAATCAACTTTAAGGAAACCAATAGGATTGAAGATGATGATGTCATTCCTAGGGGAGAATATTTTTGGAGGGAAAAGAAAAAAATTATTTTATCTAATCATATTTTTACTTATCTCCTTGTAAGTTTACTCAAATTTCAAATGTTTACACTGATTAGATGAAAAATTAGATTTTGCATTCAACGAGTATCCATTATGCATACTTCTGAGTAAATCCACATAAAGAATAATTCAAAAAACATGAAAAAATACGTTTAAAACACATTTTTTCATGTATCCTAAATTTTTCTTGGTGTGGGTCTACTAAAAAGTATGCATAGTAAGTACTCATTTGATGCAAAATATAATTCCACATTCAATAAGTGTATACACTTAAAATTTTAGTAATCCCACAAGGAGATCAGTGGAAAATAAAATTATAAAATGTAGCATTACTTCTTTTGTTTAAAAAAATCATAACTCTTATTGTATTATTTTCCTTAGGGGGCCCATTTTATACCTTAAAATTACCCTACTGGAAAACCTTCTCTGAAAAAGAATAACGAGAATTGAATAATCAAGAATAAAACACTTCATTGCTTGAGTAAAAGGATTTACAAGAATATATTTATAGGCACAATGGAAGCCTCTAGTGATAGCTATAAGATAATTCTTACAACAAAATAAATAAAGAAGCTACACAAGATTACAACTTCCAAATAGTCTTTATTGGAACTATAACACCGCCCTATAAGAGGAACATAAGGAGGAAAGAAAGAATAAAACAAAGAATAGGTCCAGACAAGGAGGCCTACTTAGGTACCTATGGACAACCTCTCATAAATGGAGAAAAGGAGAAAACCCCATAAGAAAAATATCCTACCAAAAGATCATACATGAAAATAAATAAAGAAAGAGAGAAATAAGGAGATGAAGGAAGGAGGTCTCGAGTTGAACCTCCAAGGACAACTCCCTTCATTCCAAGCATGAATTGTAACTCAAGAAACCTTGGTGATTTCCTGTACTTTGTGAAAGTGTCACCTACTTTTTCTTCAGTAGGCATACTCTAGGAAAAGAATGTCTAGCATACAAAGTGCATATAGATCTCAATATGTTTGGTACTTTGATGCTCCACAAGATTTTTGGAAATATGTATTGTAGTCTAATTATCACACCATAAAATAGTAGGTTGATCTTGCTGAATGCCAAAACTCGATAAATAACTATCACATCCAAAGAACTTATTGACTAAACAAAACTGTGTTTTGGGTCCCTAAAATACTAGTATAGCCACCACTTTTTTATTGTTGTGCACCATATAACCCCCATATTTTCATTGTTGTGCCCCATAGAAACCCACTATTTTTATTGTAGAGCCTTTACTACATTATTATTGTTATGTAGGCCCTAATTATATTTTGACCCTTCTGAGACTCCTATATATACCAATGAGGTCTTGTCCTTTAAATCATCCAAAAATTGCTCATTTATGTGATGTAAAATTAGGTTTCCCCCTCAAAGAGGCTTATTTTCAAGTCATTTATCTATTTTTCCTTTTGTTTTTTTGATTTGGTTTCATAACATTTGGTATCAGAGCTTTGGATCTTAGGGCTTCATTGCTTCAAATAGGCCATCTTGGAATTTTTTCTATAACTTTTTTTAATTCAAGGATTCAGAAGCTGAAATTTCTACCATGTGGAGCTAAAATCTTGGCACCTCATATAAAAATTTCAGAACTTGTTTCACTATATTATTGGAGATATGATTCAAGGAAGTTATGGTTTTTGTATGATCTAGAATTCTATCTCAAACATGTGTCTTAGGGAAAATCGCCATAAATTTGATTTCTGGCATCCAAACTGAATTTCATAAAAAGTGATTAAAAGTGAACAAATTTTCGTTTCATGGGTACAATTTTTAGGGCCAAAGGCTAAAATAATGACACAGAATTTCATACAAGTTCACTCCACTGAACTAGTCCATAAGCAAGTCAACATGGGATATTTGTCCTAACCTTATCTTGAAGAATACAGTCTCGTCCTAACTGGTGGTGTTGGAAAGAAGACACAAAGGGCTACCATAGGACAAAATTTCAGACCTTGAGAGGCCAAAATCACAAAGATACAATAATTTCAATGCCAGCCTTATCAACAAGCTCAAAATGAAGCTATAAAAGGTGTCTATTTTTAAATTTTCATAACTTTGGTTTGAAAATTTAGTTTGGAGTGATTCAAAAGGCATAGTGAAGGAAATATTTCATTAATTGGTTCGAAAATGCCACCCAAACAAAAAAAATATACACCCATTAATCCCCCAGAAAGCTCCACTATGATTAATGAAGAGGAAGAAGTACAACATGATATATCAAATTTATGAGACCAACAACAAATTTTTCTCTCACAAAGAGCCACAAAAAATGAACTAAAAGTGTACATGATCCAGGTGGATATTGGTGGCCACCTACATATCCCACTTGGACCCCAACCATTGTCTCTTTTAGTTTTTTAGTTTCCTTATTTGTAGCACAATTTACTACTTTTGGCAGTTTTTTGGGTCCTGAACTTCTAGAGCCATTTTGAGGCCCTAAACGACATTTTTTTGGAAAATATTTTTTGTGATTACTAAATAAATCACATTATTAGCTTTAGTCTTAGGAGAGATCTTTCCAATGAGGTATCATATGCGTCAAACAGAGATAATATGACCAAGTTACGACCCCAAGAAGTTGGATGTCGAAGTAACCCCAACGAGGCCCATAAACTCTTGGTGTTACATCTCCTCGGGTTAGGGTTTTCTCTTATTGTTCAATAATAAAAAGGCCCTTGAGCCTCATTGTAACTCAGTTCAGAGGCATGTATCCGCCACATCTCTTCACAGAGATAAGCTACCATCGCCTAAGCTCTCTTATTTCCATTCTGTTTGTAAGCATAATTCAATATTTTACTATTAATGAAATGAATTGTTTTTCTATTGCATCTGTGTGTTTATGATTATATCTGTAAGATGTTGTGTTCCTGTTTAAGTACAGATTAGTACATGGATGGTTTAAAAGGGGATATGGATGGTTTAAAAGGGGATATAGAAGGTTTAAACGAAGACATGGAAGGTTTGAAGGAAGGTTTAACAAAGTTGCTATAAGAAATACTTCCTAATGGTGACAAGGTATCCCATGAGACTCATGATGAAAACAAAAAGAATGTGAATAATGATTTATAGACTCCAACTTTGGGTTGAAGACCAACCACATTTCAAAGATTGATAGGAGGAAGTTTGATGGCAAGGATCCAGTAACATAGATACTATAGATGGAGAAACTATTTGATCTACATGATGTGCAACACACAAAAGGTACACATTACATCTTTATATTTAGAACCCAATCAATTTGTGTGGTATCGATGACTCTATTATCATAAATCATTTGTCACTTGGAATTTTTTTACTGAGGAATTGATATCACATTATGAGGATACAAAGAGAAATACCTTCTTTAGCCAATTGATAAATATCAAACAAAAGGTTTTAGTTGGGGAGCACATTGAGGACTTCCAAATATTGAATATTAAGGTAAATGATATTCCATAGGAGCATATGATTGATGTCTTCATAGGGACTTTAAAGGATAACATCCAATATGAAGTTCACCTTTGGGAACCTAAGTCATTGGAGAATGCATTTAGGGTGGCAAGAAAAGTTGAAAGCAAATTTATGGAAACAAGGAAGTCTACCACTCATAACTATATAGATGTAAGTCTTTATGCTCCTACTCTCCCACAACCTACAAGGTTGACACCACAACAACTGGAGGAAAAAATAGCAAAAGAGCTTTGTTATAGTTGTGATAGCAAATATGCTAATGGTCAGAAGTGTGCTGAGAAGAAATTATTTTACATAGATTGTGAAGAGGAGAAGAAAAAGAAAAAAAACATCAAAAGAACAAGATATCCACCAAGAACCAACCCTAGGGGTTGAAAGAGAAGAAATAAATCTTACCATATATTGTAATGCATTGTCATGAATTACTACTCCTAAAACTATCAAGATAGAAGTATATATCAAGAAGAAAAAAGTAATAATGCTTATTGATTCAAGAAGTACCCATAATTTTATTCATCTGAAGATAACCAAGGAGTTGAATTTCTTTATTTATCTAGCACCATAGTGTCAACTGATGGTTGCAAATGGAGGAGCTATAAATTTCTCATGAAGTGCCATAATATCAATCTAACCATGTGGGAATATTTATTGATTAGTCCAATTCTTGCAATTATAATGGGTGTTGTTGATGTTGTATTAGGTGTCCAATGGTTACAATCTTTAGGGACGATAACTTTTAGTTTTCAAGAACTTTTCTTGAAATTTTTTTTGGAAGGAAAGGAAAATGAATTAATGTGTATCACAGGAAAACCTAGAAAGATAATTAGTTCTAATGGCATGATAAAGCTTTTGAAGAAGGAAAAATGAGGGGAAATTGTTCAATTATTCTCACCAGATGTTCAACCATTTAAGTCATTCATTTCTCCAGATCTCCAAAGAGTCCTTGAAATCCATTCCAAGGAATTTTATATTTGTAAAAGTCTTCCACCTATTCGCGATCTCGATCATGTTATTCACCTTATTCTTGGAAGTGTTCCTCTAAACATCAGACCTTACATATATCCCATTGCCGATAAGAGTGAAATTGAACATATGGTTGCAGAAATGCTAGAGGCAGGTATAACTCAACCTACAAAAAGTTCTTTCTCTTCTCTAATAGCATTGGTGCACAAGAAGGATGGATCATGGTGTATTTGTCTGGATTATAGAGAGCTCAATAAGGCCACTATTAAATATAAATTTCCCATTCATATCACTAATGAATTGTTGAATGAACTGCATGGAACAATTAACTTCACCAAGCTAGATCTTCACTCAAGATATCATCAAATTATAATGAAGATAAAAGACCTTCTGAAAACAACATTCAGAACTCATGAAGGTCATTATGAATTTTTGGTATTACTAATTCACCTTCCACATTTCAAGGTTTGATGAATTCTATTTTGAAACCCTTCCTTGGAAAATTTGTGTTAATATTTTTTGATGATATAATTATCTACAACAAGTCTTGGAAATATCATCTTCAACATGTTGACAGGGTGCTCAAACTATTGAAGGAGAAACAATTGCATGCAAAACCTCCAAATTTTTCTTTGGGGTACAAGAAGTCAAATATTTGGGTCATATTGTATCTCATGTGGGTGTTAGGGAAAACCCTAAAAAAACTAAATCCATAAAGGAATGGAAAATCACCACAACCTTAAGGCATCTTTGAGGATTTCTCAGATTAACAAGGTATTATTGCAAGTTTGTTAAGAATTATTGGAAAATAGTAGCACCACTAACATCATTAGTAAAGGAAGATGATTTTTTTTGGACTCCACAAGTAGTTAATGCCTTTGAACATATTAAATAGGCAATGTGTCAAGCACAAATCTTAGCTACACTAGACTTCACAAAAACCTTTATTGTGGAATGTGATGCCTTAGAAAATGGAATTGGTTTTGTTTTAATGCAAGAAGGAAGATCCATTTCTTTTGAAAGTCATCCAATCAAGGGAAATTATTTACACAAACCTATTTATGAGAAGGAAATTTTGGTAATACTACATGCTATGAAGAAATGACATCCTTACCTAATGGGAAGACACTTCAAGGTAAAAAGAAATCATGAGAGTCTTAAATACTTTTTGGAACAAACACTATCTTAAGAGGAGAAAAAAAAATGGGTCACAAAGATGTTGGGTTATGACTTTGAAATCATCTACAAAAAGGGGAAGGAAAATGTTGTTGTAGATGCACTCTCAAGAGGGGATGAGGATGTGGAATAATTTCTCTATGCCATTTCTATTTTCCAAACTAATTGGATAACTGAAGAAAGGGTTGAATGGAAGAATGATGAAGAGGTATAGACACTCATTCGAAAGTTGTAGCAAGATCCTAGTGCATATAATACATTTATATAGAAAAATGATTCATTATGGTACAAAGATCTCTTATATTTATGTAACAAATCCCAACTGAAACAAAATGTTCTTTTGGAATTGCACAAATTTCCTATAGGAGGAAATTCAAGATTTTTAAAAACTTACCGTAGGGTCAAGAAGGAATTTTTTTGGGATGGCCTTAAATCTAATATTCAAAAGTTTTTGGAAGAATGTTTGGTTTTCCAACAAAATATAATTGTGACAATTAAGACCCCAGGTATTTGACAACCATTATCCATTCCAAGTCAGTATTGAGAGGAAGTCTCAATGGGTTTTATCATAGGTTTACCTAAGTTTGAAGGAAAGAGTGTCATTATGGTGGTAGTTGATAGGCTTTCCAAATATGCACACTTTTGTGCACTATCTCATCCTTTCAAAGTTAGTATAATAGCTATGGAATTTGTGGAAATTATTCAAAAGCTAGATGGAAACCCAAAGATTATTGTAAGTGACAAAGATCCCATTTTCACTGGAAATTTTTGGAAAAAATATTTTCTTGTCTTGGTACTCAATTAGCTCATATATCATCTTATTATGCTCAATCTAATGGAAAAACTGAGACAATGAACAAATGTTTTGAAGGATATCTTTGTTGCTTTGTATCTAATAAACAAACACAATGGGTCAAGTGGTTAACTCTAGCAGAATGGTGGTATAACACTTCCTTCCATACCACAAAAAGAACGACCCCATTTATGGTGCTTTATGGATATCATCCACCATCCATCATATTATCTTTAATATACCTTTTTAAGGTTCAAGAAGTGAAAGATCACATCGAGCATCAACAACAAGCTATCCAACTCCTAAAATATAAGCCCACTCTAGCACAAAATCAAATGAAACAACAGGCATATTAACATTGCAGTGAAAGAAGTTTTGATGTGGGTGATTGGGTGTTTTTACAACTACAATCATACAAACAATTGTCCCTCAAGAAATAAAAGAATGATAATAAATTATAACCCAAGTACTATGGCCCTTACAAGGTATTGCAAAGGATTGGTACTATGACATACAAATTGGAGAAGCCTACATCTTCATGAGTACACCCAGTTTTCCATGTTTCATGCTTAAAGAATGTTATAGGTGACAATATCCTAGTTCAAACTATATTTCCAAAACTTGACGAGGAAGGAAAAATCATATTGGAATCTAAATCCATCACAAAAACAAGAATATGACAGCGACAAAATCGATCAATTTCAAAGTATCTCATTAAATGGAAGAACTTGCCTACTCAAGATTCTACATGGGAGGATAAGTGTTTCACACAAAAACATCCATAAATACTCAAGCATTAAGGAAAACACTCTTTTGAAGGAGAGGGGCATGTTAGGTCCCTATAATACTAGTATAGCCCCCCCCATATTGTTAATGTTGTGCACCATAGAACCCCCATATTGTTATTATTGTGCCCCATAGAAACCCACTATTGTTATTGTAGAGCCCTTACATTATTATTGTTATGTAGGCCCTAATTATATTTTAACCCTTTATACTCCTATATATACCAATGAGGTCTTGTCATTTGAATCATCCAAGAATTGTTCATTTAAGTGATTTAAAAGGAGGTTTCCCCCTCAAAGAGGCTTATTTTCATGTTGTTTATCTATTTTTTCTTATGTTTTTGTGATATGGTTACATAACACTATGGCTCAATACTCAAATTATCTTGTAGATAATGAAACTACTAATTTTTTCTTGCAAGACCAAGAAATAGGAGCAGAAACAAGACATAAAACAAAAGAAGAGGTGGAATTTTGATCATCAACTGATCCAACCTAGTTAGAATATATGAAACCCACATGCTTAGGAGTACCAAAATTATGCTAAATGTAAAAATTAGAATTTCCCTAAATATATCTTAGAATATGCTTTGATGCTTTCCAATGTATCTGATGATGATCCTAGGAGAATAAATGAACTATCCCTACTGCATAAGAAATGTTGGGTTAAGTGTGAGTCAAATGGATTAGATTTATAACTAGTTGTTGGCACAGTGTAAGATCTTCCTATGTGAGGTGAAACTAGTGGTAAGAGTAGCACTTTACTTAAAGGGAGTAGGTGTAGGCTTACAAATATCCATGCCAAATCATTGAAGTAAATCAAGGGGATATTTTTGCTAGAAATTGTTGATCCCTTATGAAGACTTGTGAACTTGAAATCCAAGAAAGCAATGTAGTAGACCAAGGTTTGTCATAGAAAACTATCCCATAAATCGTTCCTTAACATTTTGAATCATAGATAATGAACTCCCTATGAATATTGAATCATCCACATAAAAATCTAGAATAATCAATCAAATCCATGTCCTTGAGTGTAAATTGTAGGATCATAATGACAATGGTTGAACCCTAAAGCAAGTAGAAACTTATCCATCTTCTAATACCAAGATCTAGGGTCTTGTTTGAAACCATACAAGGGACATTAAATCCTGCAAATAAGTGAATGATCCTGAAAACAATTAGAAGGATGCTCCATGTAAATCTCCTCTTGTATATTTTCATGCAGAAAACACTCTTTACATCCATTTATTTGAGGACCTAACCTAGGTATTCTAACCAAACTAAATTGATCATTTAATTTAAATACAATAAGAACGGAAATAGCCTATTTATTACTCAACATTTATTTGATGATAATATACAAGTAAAATTTATTCACAACATATTAATCAAGTAATAAATTTCATTGCAACAATTTACATAAGTAATCAACAAATGGAAGGATACCTATTCCAATAGCTTGGATGAGATGCTCCTGACTCTGTTAGGATGCTCCTCTTGGCTACCTGACTGAATTTACCTACTAGTCAACAAGGAATTATTTCCTAACCCAGGGAACCTCCATCGGTTCCCTAGCCCTTTGAGCCCAAGTCCAACTTGCTGTAGTGTGTCCATGTTAAGACAAACACTCTCTAATAGATCCAAGTTTGATTTCTCTCATTTTTCTCTCCATTATCTCCCTTCTCTTTCTCCACATTCCTCCCCAAAATAAAATCCTCCAATGCCAAAACAAAGACCAAGGATCCCCCCTCTCCTCTCATCTTCCTTCCCATTTTATGTTTCTTCCTCCCATCCACCACAACCACCTATCATTAATGTCATGACAACCCCCTCATCCTTTTATATTAATATCCATAACTTTCCTTACCATATCTTATCCAAGGTAGATTTGAGAAGACACCTTGGGAATAGGATATGGATATTTAATTTAGAATTAAATTGGAGAAGACCATATCTTTTCCAAAAGTAGATTTGAGAATACACCTTGGGAATATAAATATGAATATTTAATTTAGAAATAAATTGGAGACCATATATTATCAAAAGTAGATTTGATAAGACACATCAGGAATAGAATAATAAAAAATAATAAAAGTCATATTAGTAAAATAAAATTAAATATTCACAAATGTATGTTTATACCAATATTATTTAATAATTGTAAGTCAATATCTGCAGGTTAATTAAACACTAATCAAAATTAGTCTGATAGGGTCAAGTAGGGCATTACATACACCCCTCCTTCAGAAAAGTTCGTCCCAAAGTTAGAGTGAAAATGACACAAGGAGTTTGAAAGAAGTTTGACAATAAGGAATAACAAAATGAAGAGACATATAGTAGTCAAATTGAGTAAGTTAAGCAATGATACCACTTCCCATCAATAGTCTCCAACTAACCTATAGTCTCCTATCCTTCCTAACCTACTTCCACTCCCATCCTATCCATCCTCTGCTCCAATATACTATGGCATCAGCTATACTAATCTAGATAATGATAAAACCAATATGGTGGAAGTGTTGGCTATATCGACCTAACTTCCCCAACAAGAAAGTAGAGATCGTCATCACACGTTTAAGCAAGCGTGTCCATCACTGCCCTCCCATGATTCTGGGCTTGGAGGTTACATGGTGGGAAATGGCTCCACTCCTCCTCAAAACTAGGGTCCCTAATATGGACCACACTAAGACGTTGGTTGGATACTTGTCATTGAATAATCTAGTCAGGTAGTATTGTCACTTGCCATTTACACTTTACCCATGTCATAATATTGCATATCAAGTAGATACAAAATGTAATAGAACAATGTACATCATACCATTCCTCATTGGATGTTTCAACACTCGCCCATCAGAAGTGTAGATCTTGGTTATCATATAGTTCTTTCCAATCTGCAGGTTACTTCTCATTCATGCATATACATAACAACAAAATATATAAGTGATATTAATCATCATGTTATTAAGTCTAATATAACATGTGTTTTTTGTACTTCATAACAACATATTGGGAATAAAGCTTACATTAGATAAATCATAATTTTGATAAGTCATTCATTAGATAAATCATATCCCCATACATTAAACAACAATAACTCGGATAAGTCATACACTAGATAAATCATAACCAAGTAAGTCATACTTCATAACTTCGACTAGTCCTATGTGAATCACATGATAGATAGAAGAGTTATGTTGATTCACATAGGATTGATCGAAGTTATGGAGTAAGAGACCAAGTTTTTATTTGTATCCGACCTAAAAAAAGCACCATTCAGTTTGGGAGAGGGACATAGTTGTCAGCTCGGTTTATAAGACCTTTTAGAATCAAGGAGAAGATTGGACCAGTTTCCTATCACCTTGTACTGCCAACCCATTTGCATAAAACTCATGATTTTTTTAATGTATCTATTTTACAACATTATTTTTCTGATGAATCTCACAAACTGGATTGGAGGAAATTGCAGGTTTCGGACATGGGAACCGTAATGGTCGAACCATTATGCATATTGGACCGTAGGGTTTGACAACTCAGACATCACATGGTGGACCAGGTTAAGGTTCAGTGGGATAAATATAGCCCAGGATCTGCTACTTGGGAGGATGGAGAGACTATACATCATGAATACCCCTCAGTTTTTGAACATATGTGATGCCCATTTTGACTTACATAGATACCTATGCTAAGGCTCTATTTGTAGTTCCATGTTATTTAATTTATGAACACTATGTAATATTGATGCATTTTAGCTGGATAGATGATACTACTTATATAAATCATTAGATAGATTAGGTATTATTTATTAAAATATTTTATGCTTCCTTTAACCTTTGTTGAATCTGTCTTACCTATTCCTCCATTTCTTGAACTAATTCTGGCCCAACTATTACTTGGTCCTCCAACTTTTCCCAACTCAATGACGTCTTGCATGGTCTCCCATATAGAGTTTGATAAGGAGGCATCCAAATTGAACTGTGGTAATTGTAGGAAAACTATACCAATGGTAAGTACCTTTACCACTGAGTGATATTATCCATGACGTAAATTCTAACCATGCCTTCCATAACCTGATTTACTCTTTTAATCTGATCGTCTATTTCTGGATGATATGAAATAATGAGGTTCAACTGAGTCCCAATTCTAACTACAAGCTTGTCCAAACCCTAGATGTAAAGTGAGAGTCTCTATTAGAAATCATCTGTGTTGGTAACCCATGTAGTCGAATAAATTCACTTATAAAAATCTGTGTTGCATCAATAACATCGTAAGTGTCTCTCACTTGGATTAAATGGGTATTTTTGGTCAATTTAGCAACTACAACCAATATAACATTGTGCCTCTGTGAAGTGAGTGGAAAACCCATAACAAAATCCATAGAAATGACCTCCCATTTAGACATAGGGATGCCATGTGGTTGCAGGAGTCCTGCTGAATGGTGATGATCAACCTTCACTTGTTGACATTCAAGGCATCTGGTGATAAAATGGAATATTTCATGCTTCATGCCTTCCAAAAAGAAGAGTTTCTTCATGTACGCATACATCTTCTTCACTCCAAGATGTTCACAATAGAGTGCATTATGTGACTCTTCGAGGATGATTCTTCTTATACTCCCTTCCTTAGGCATGTACATTCTCCCTTGAAATCTCAATAGTCCATCTGGTTCAAGGACATATCCCTCAAACTTTGGTTCTATATGCTTCCCACTCTGGAGTGATGATATAACCTTTATATACCAACTATCTTCAAAGAGTTTATCCAACACACGTTCCCTCAAATTGGCCCTCAAGGGTACTAGGGAGAAGGTTCGTGGCCTCTTGCTTAGTGCATCAACCACCATGTTCTCCTTTACCTTAATGTATGAGATCCCAAAATCATACTCACTCATGAATGCACTCCACTACCTCTATTTAGCATTTAAATCCCTTTGGGTGAAGAGGTGCTTTAGAATTTGATGATCTATTCTTAACTCAAAGCTTCTCTCAACGAGGTAGTGTTTCCACAGTTTCAAAACTAACATCATTGCTTCTAAATATAAGTCATGGGTAACATACAACTCTTCATGTTTCTTCAATTTTCTAGATATGTAAGTTATTAATCCACCTTCTTGAATCAATACTTCTTCCATCCCTTGCTTCAAAGCATCAATGCAAACAATGAAGTATTTTTCCATGTATGGTACTCAAAGGATCGATGTACTAGTTAGCAACCTCTTAAGTTCAGTGAATGCAATGTCACATTCATATGTCCATTCATACTTGACCCCATTTTGCTGTAATGTGGTGATTGGTTTTGCAATCCTCGAAAACCCTTTGTGGTGAAGTAAAATTATAGGTGCGGACACGAACAAATTCCTCTAGCCCGATAATGGGTCTAGCCACAACAGTTACATTCTATGGAAGATTTACTCAGGTTAGGATCAATCAAGAGGGCTGTTGAGCCTCAAACCTACACTTCTTTATACATCCTCTCAGCCTCCTTTTCTTATTCATTTCCTTCTTTTACCACTCATTCCCTCCATCAAATTGCTCAAATCATTGTATTCTAGGAATTTTTACATGGTTTGCTAATTATGCTAATGACTGTGTTTGGTTTAGAATTTTGGTTCAAAGTGCTGCGTTTCCGCAGCTCACACAAGGTTTCCACAGCTGATCTCGATTTCCGCAGCCAACCCTGGATTCTGCAGCTGTTTTATTAAATGATATGTTCCAGGTGTCCTTCAGGAAGAAGAGCCACATGGGAAAGTTCATGGAACCAAGGACATGGTGTGTGTCCCTCCAGATCACCCAAACCAGTCATCAAAACCCGTGGTCAACGAGGAGGCAACTATGGTCAACAGAGGTCATTGGCGGTGGCACGACTCTGCGTGTTCTGTTTTAGAGCACGTGAAGAACATTTGGCATCGTCCTCAGTCATGAAGATAGTGGGAAACATGAATCCAACAACGGATTGAATGCCCACAACGACCGTTGACTAAATCCGAGGACGCAGCAAGACTACGTGTTTTTGCACAACTGCTCGAATAGCTTAGTTTCCGTTAAGTTAGTTCGCTTTCCTCAGTTATAAATAAAGCGTCTTTGAACACTGGATAGGGAGTTGTTAGCTGCTGATATGTAATGTAATTTTGAACTCCCACTGTATTTTCTATTTCATGCACTGTATTTTCTATTTCATGCATAATACATGAGAAGACTGTTTTCCATTTGAGCATGTAATTGATCTTTGAACCGACTGGAGTAGGCAGAGTGCCCCTGTTTACTAAAGGCCTGTACAGTACCTTTTAATTTCCTACATTTCTTTCTTTCATTTCATGTATATAATGCCTTTGATTGCTGTGTTTTGTTAGCTGTATATACATTTCGAATTCTGCTTGTTTATATTTTTGCACTTTTCCATGATTGATCAGTGCGTTATGCAGGTTTCTTAGGCGTACCCGGGACAATTTCTTTCTTTTCTTTTTCACAACTAGTGACATTTGTGATCATCTTGTCTATGTTGCTG
Organism: Pinus taeda; assembly: GCA_000404065.3. Lineage (NCBI taxonomy): Eukaryota > Viridiplantae > Streptophyta > Pinopsida > Pinales > Pinaceae > Pinus > Pinus taeda. The sequence continues at coordinate 55,039 of APFE030896948.1, read as the reverse complement.
ACCTTCCTTGTTTTGCAACCTTTATTTCCTTACTATCATTTAGTTAATTTGCATAGTTGCTTTCTGCTTTTAGACATCAAGTTGTTTATCTATTGATGGTTCCTTCTTCATAATTTAATATCTTCATTGAGGACCAAAATATCACTTAGCACAGCTTGGTTTAGTTGTTCAAGAACTCACAATTGCTTGGCTTATTTTTAATTGTCTCTCACATGATATATTCAGTTAAAAGGCAAGAGGTTAAGAAGAAGTTAAAGTATTTGTGACTAGTCTTTCTTTTATGTAGATTTACTTTAGTTTCACATTACTTAGTTGTTATTTGACATAGATTTCATTTTCATTTTCTTGCAGCAGCTGAGATACTGGGCCAATGTCATTAGTCTTTTATTTGATGCCTTTATTTTCCTTTAAAAGTTGATTTCATTTCAGTTGTTGTTCAAGCTTTCTTGTATAAGTTATAAAAAGCTCATCACAATCTCACACACTTCACTCGCTTTATTTCATTTCCATCACATCACATTAGGAGAGATATACTTGAAAACAAACTTAAAAAGTTAAAAACGACAAAAGCTTAAGAAATAGTTGCCTAAGTACATACAATACACCTCACTTCATCAGCTTACGAGCCTCGGGTTGACATTTAAAAGTTACAATTTAGACATCAGTAAATTGACCAAACAAGGGCCTACCTCTTGGTCGCTTATCCTTCTTGATGATATCCTTGCTTGCTCACCCCAATAATCTCTCGCTTCCTTCTTCAAGCTCATGAAACAGGTAAACAACAACAACACGCAAACAAAATAATAGACAAATTGCAATCCAACCTACTCAATGAGTCAAGAAGAATCAAGACATGAATATGTAATATTAAAAAACATGTAGGAAATCAATCGATAGTTGCATATATTAATATCAAAGAGAGATTACAACCATTCGTCTTGACCCTGCAGTCTTCCTCTGACAAGACTAGGTTCCCACACACTTTTGTTATCACTTCGTGATGGCTTCAAATAACAATAGTTTAAATACTCTTCCCTTTAGGCTTCACTCCAAACCAAACACACTTCTCCCTCACACAACTAGATGGCTACAACTAGTGATAGCTTGCTTGTCTAATAGCATATTCACACTCAGCCAACACTCTAACTATATCACTACAACTAGTTTGTGCTTAGGAAGAAGGGAGGTTTATATAGGAAATATGGATGGGAGATGGATCCTCTTCTCATGGGAGAAGGACTTATCCATTGAGATAGTTCCATCATCATAGGGGAAAGGAGTCCACACTGTCATCTTCGACCCCATCCTGCCAAACCATTTACCAGACTTCCGTTACAAAGCTTTTAGAGATGGAATCTTCAACTTTAATTTTAAAAAATTTCCATAATAGGACCAATGTGACTAGAACACATCTCAGTCACACCGATCAACACGGGGAATAGTGTTAATCTCTACACATTGGCACGGGGGATACAAAGGCCATTAACGTTGGTCTTGTAAATTGGGAAAAATAGAAGTTTAAGGGGAAATGGTGCAAACGTGAAATGATCTGCCCATGAAGAGGGAGATAATGAGAGCTTATCCATGAAGACAAAGCATGTGGGGTTCATTCTAGAGGTCTTCTGTAGAGCTATAATAAGGGCCTTTTTCACCTCTACTTATCTCACATTACAAGTCAATCCGGGAACGTTTTTGTTATTGCGAAGGGTATCTCAATTTGAGGCGATTTGTCAGAGTAATGCTTCGTAGTATAGATCTAAGGAATACAAGAGTAAATGGATGCTAAGCTATGCTAAATTACTTCTGCATAAAGAATTCACACCTGGCAACTTTGTCAGTCAAGGGTATACAAGCAGTAACCCATCCCTTTAGAAACTGATAAAGGAAAAGACACTAGAGTATGGATCATGGATCTGGGAGCATAATAGCGTCTGCTGTGTCTCACGACAGCCTTGATCCTCCTCCCACACAATATCAAGGAATGCAAGTAAAAAGGAACAACAAGAAAGCAGAATGGAACAGCAATTCAGAAATGGAACGACAACTCTTAAATGGAACAGCAATAAAAAGGAACAGCAGTAAAGAAACTAAATCTCGCGAGTTCAACACTCTCAATTCTTGGCACCAACTTACATACAAATAAAGGCAATCTTTTGTACAAGTAGACAATTAACCAAATGGAACAGCAAATCACCATAAACAAGAAACGTCAATCATATATAAACATAATCTGAAATGATTACCAATAGTCCATTACTTCAACCATATGCAGCCGAAACATTCCTCCTATAAAGTCTGTAACGAAAGTGAACAACTTGTTATGTGATCAATTCTGGAAATATGCTGCAAACTCGTTACAAAGATTTACAAAAGGAAAACTACTGATAACCAAGTATGAAACAGTATGTACATATATCGAATTATAGAGAACAGTAAACAAACCATACAAAGCCAAACTGTAATGATACAATCAGCTAGTGTCCATTGGAGCCGGGCCCTTAGCTCTCAATGGCACCGCCGTAACTTACTTCAGATGCAGGAGGAAATTAACACCGAATGTATTATATTAAAGCATCAACAATAATACAACAAAACTAAGTCTCAAAGAGACTCGATAGTCTGAGTATGACCAATAGTGCAGTTTATAAAACAGAAAGTAAAAATACACAATATTCCAGACGTCCCCTAAGTCTTTGATGCCGCCCCATCTTATACAAGTAATGGCGGAGTTAACTAAACAACAAAATAATTGAACGTAACGATCCCTATCTGTTAAACAGCTAACTCCTTTCTTTTTTTCTTCCTCGTCTTCCGAACTGATAGTCCTTGATCTCATCCTGGAATGATCTGCCTTAATTCACTCACCCTGGTCTGGACTTTATTCGGAATTAGGGGGACAGCCATTATCTGCTCATGGGATTCTTGTTTAGCACCATGCCTTCTTACTTTTGTCCTTACCTGCATGAAAGAAGATACTTTCAGTAATTGGATCATTCATATTAATTCCCATTGCATTCTCCCCATTGTATAATAAAGAAAAGGCTACAACTATTACTTGAAACACTACTAAGTTATGCGTTAAAACATACCTTTCCAATGCTCTACACACCCCCTGACTTACTCTATTTCATGGCCTCATGAAAACGTTATAATTAACATGGAGAGCTGTAAGAGAATAGGCAGGAGAGGGCACTTCGTGAGGAGGCTTGCAACCATGGTGAGCAACCAAATTATCGAAGAATTGGTTTAATTGATCTGCAGGCATATCATACAAGGCCTGGTACCCAGGTGCAGGATGCCAAATAATTGGGCTACGGAACTGATATCCTAACGAAGACGGCCCAGCACGCAGGATGTGTTGGCCGTAAAGGGCCAACCGTTCAGCCGCCAGCTCAAAATTCTCGTACTTGAATGGCTCCCTGAGCTGAATGTTTGGGGAAGAAACTAGATAGCAGAATTTGGCAGACTCTAGGGCAGAATCCTTAATAGCCAGAAAGTATTCCAAGCTATTTCGGATCAAACCCTCATGCATGGGCCCTAGCAGTTCCATGACACCTGGGGTTCTCATAAGGCGTTTATGTGATTGCCATAGTTGAATGGGGTCTCTAGGTTCGGCCCTGACCCATAGATCTAGGCTGTTGTCCTGCCTCTGGAAGGCATTGTAGGCCTTGAGCCACTTCAACTGGTTGACCCCAAACGAAATGAAGGCTTGTAGCTGTACATCCCCCACAAAAGGGCCAGGGTTTAGATCAGTTTCTTGCTCCAGCACCATATTGTGCAGATAGAACTCACATAGGGACTGCTGGACCTTAACCCCATAGTGTTTACAACAATCAATAAAATCATTGACAGTATTAATCTGAATGGGGGCACCTGCCCTGACGGCTTTTATCTTCAGTCTTAAATACCTTTCAAGGAGAAATAAAGCATAATTCTTTGCAGGGGCTCTGCAAGTCAAAACATCATCATACAGCGAACATACAATATCCAATTGTTTAATAACAGTGTCTAGTCGACGTGTTACCTTAGCAACCTTCTCCTGTTCCTTCTGCCATCCTTCAAAGGCCTGACTTTCTGATTGACTCATGTTCCGTTGTTGCTGCTGCAGTTCTTCATGTTTTTCCCGGGGGATCATTTGTTCTCTTAACTACTCAACTTCCTGCTGCAACTCCTCGTATTTTTCCCGAGGGATCCTTTGTTCCCTTAGCTCGTCAGCCTCCTGTCGGGCTTGCTTCATCTCGTGGTGCAATGCCTTAGTTTTTGGATCCATTCTCCATGATTTCTCAGAGGCAGGGAGTCTCACCTGGATCTTCCTGTTTCGCTACCTGGGTGCCTCGGTTTGAACTGCTTTTCTTTCCCTTTCTTTCTTAACATGAATGAAGGGGTATGATGACCCTTCTGTAAATGGAATGTCGTCTTGCGGTTTGGTCTTGGTTGGAACAGCGGCTGGTCCCACTGGGCTATTTGGAACAACAGGTTGTTCCTTATTGTTAATAGGGGCGGAATTCTGCTGTTCCATACCAGATGGAACGACATTTTGTCCTTCAGTGCTGGCTGGAACGGTCGTGGGTCCATCGGCGGAGTATTGACCTCCAAGGCACCTGTGAGCCCCTTTCCTTCTCATCTTATGGTATCCTGCCACATTTATTCTTCTTTTTCTTCTTATCGCCCCCCTTATCCTTAGACTGGCTTTCAAACTTCGAATTTTCTGCCAAAGCTGGGCTATGATATTCAGCAGCCTCTGCTGTTTCTTTCTCAATTTCTTAATTTCCCTTGCCTCAGCTGTGGGCACATGGGCAGCCCTTATTTCTGCTCTTCTTTCATCGAGGGTTTCCTCCGGTGTTATGGGAACGGACTGTTCCCGACAATAATTTTCAGTCTCTGCGGTATCAACAAGTGGGTTTACTCCCTGTGTCTTGGGAACGGGTTGTTCCTGGTCGATGTTTACATTTTCCTTCTCAACAACAGGGGGGTTTTCTCCTCCTGCCGTTTCTTCATGCAATTCTTTATGTGCTTCTCCCTCGGAGGGTAATTCAGGGGGGTCTGCAGGACTGGACGGTGAAGCATAATCTCCCAGGCTGGCCAGAATGGTGGCCAGCTCTTCTTCTCCCATGGGAACTTGTGGAAGGCTGTCCCCCAATTGTCCCATTTCTTCCTCCTGAATTGGTTGTTCTGTGGCTGTCTCTAGCTGGCTGGCCTCGGCCTCTGAGTCAGAATGCTCATTTCCTTCTTCCTCGGCTTCTGCTCTGTCCTCAATTTGTTCCTCATTTTCCCCCGAGGGTTCCTGTTCTGGTGCTAGTGGTTCCTCTGTTATTTCGATCGGCTGGTCGATGCTTAGCTGGATTTTCTCCAGTCTGCTTCTTATCCTTGCCAACCGAACTGACTTCCTACGCCTCTCAGGCTGTTTAGGTGTACTGGCCACCTGTTCTTCCACCACCATATTTCTGCGTTTTTCAGCTTGCTTAGGAGTGCCAGAGGAATGCCTATGTTTCGAGGCAGCACGTTCTCCTGTGGCTTGTTCCTTATGTTTCTCTTCCTGTCCCGATGCTCTAGAGTAATGTTTTCGTTTGACTGATTTCGTGCACTTCTTGGGTTGCTTGGGTGTATTCGAGGGGTGCTTAGGTTTTGGCAATTCTCTGGGCTTCTTAGGTGCTTCAGAGGTACTAGCGGGGTGCTTAATCTTTGGGGATGGCAATGCCACTCCCCCTCCTATTGCTGTAATAAGCTCCCCCCAGTTACTCTGCTGCTGAGTGAGACTGTGGCTCACTATCAGGCGAATCAGCCCATGGTGGCTAACCACTACGTCTTCATGGTGTGCCTTTTTCAGGCATTGAGAGGCATCATGCAGTAATGAATTTAACAATGCGGGGAGGTTCACAGAACATTTTCCTTTTAGTACAGCAAGAAGCTTAAGGTGATGCGGTCTTACCACATCTTTTCGCCCCTCGCAGGTGATGTAGCTCTGCACTACCTTTGCCAGCTCGCTCCAAGGTTCTCCTAGCATTGCCGGCAGCACTCCTTTTCCCTTCACTGTTAGCTTCTGTCCTTCATCTTGGAAAATTTCTATGGTCTTTTGCAGTCTTTATTTCTTTCTTGTCCATGTTGGTCCTGAGGCTGGCAGTCCTGTTACTTCCACGATTATTTCCTCCGTGACCATTATCTGCTTCCCACCTACTACGGAATGTTTTTCCTGCAAATTCTGCAGGAATTCCATGGCCACAGTTTCATTTGATTCACGCAGGCGGCTGAAATAAGTTAGCCATCTTGCCCTTTCTAAGATCGCCCGAGCGGCTTCGGAGACTTCTAGCTTACTGGGCTCGCTTCTGATAGCCTTGCCTCCCATGGTTCTGTTTCAGAATCTAGATGGAACAGCAATTACCATTCGCAAAGAACATAGTCGCAGCAAAACACAGAGCATGCATGAAAATAGCTTGTAAATAACAACTCTTTGCAAAAATAGCATTATCATGCCGTTAACCCATATCGTACCTTCGTACCATATCATTCCCGAATGATGAGCTAACACGTGGCCGGCGGAGTAATGAGGTCGCCCCCCCCCCCACGCAATATGATAGGCTGTCCCAGCCGTCAAATAGAGGAAGGGCCGCCATCCCGTCACCAAGTCATAAAGAAGCAGCATATGGAGATTTGCCATGTTTTCAGATTAGAAAAGGAAATACCAATATCGAGGCGAAAGGTAGATCGCGTTTTGTATAAGCCTGTGTGATGTGATGCAAGACAGGAGGATAGGACATCTGGCACTCATATAAAGCCGACGGTAGTCATAGTCGATGCCTTTGCCATGATTGGGGGTGATAGGTATTTATGCGACGTATCCATCAACGTGTAAGATGTAATTATTATGAGGATAGAAAAGAAGTATTTTAATATGATCCTAATTGGTGTGAATATTATGACTCCGATACCATTAACAGAGCTCTGCTGCCGACAAGTGTTCATAACCTTGGCAGAGTTGTTTGTTTCACCCCGGAACCATTATCCTTTGTGTATTGTTGAAGAGCAATTCTTGTCAAAATGCAGGTCATCATGCTGGCTTGGTAACCAGATAACCATGATGCCATTCACCAGAGAGGTGCGAAACGTGGGTAGGCTGGCTCGTAATGAGACCCCCTGTTCCAAGGTTTGTTCACATAGCGAACCCGTTGGACGATTTCCCTGGTGTGGTGGCCATTGATGGGAATGCCACTTCGCTTCCAATCTTATGATCATAGTAGGCTGGTTCTTTAATGAAACCCCCTATCCTGCATTTGACAGATAATTTTTTCTTTTGCTCTTTTTTCTTTAAAACAGACTTTTGCTCTTGCACAATTACACATAAGGGTGGTTCAGCCCTCCTTAAGAGTGGGAATGGCGGAAGAAGTCTTGTTATCCCAATAGGAGAATATAAATCTTCTGTTCTTATTTCCAAGTAATAATAGGGAAAAATTGCAGGGGCTCAACATGATAAAGATTTCCAATAAGGCAGAGAAGGTGAGACTATGACAGTCAGAATGATGAGTGTATGAATCCTTCCTTTGTTGTTGCATCAATACTAGGGTTAAAAATAGCGATTTATGATATGCTGATCTCGGTATATCTTGGCTTTTATAATCATGGCATAAGTATATAGATGCTCTTTATGGCTTAGGAAAGAGAATGGACAACACATCCTTCATCTAAACGGAGCGAATCAGCAAAAACACAGAAGTGCTGTTCCTTTTTTGAAAAGGAACGGCAAAAACTAAAAAGTGTTGTTCCTTTTGGAAAGGAACGGCGAAACACACAAGTGCTGTTCCTTTTGAAAAGGAACGGCAAAACACACAAGTGCTGTTCCTTTTGAAAAGGAACGGCAAAACACACAAGTGTTGTTCCTTTTGAAAAGGAACAGCAAAAACACACAAGTGCTGTTCCTTTTGAAAAGGAACGGCAAAACCAAGAAGTGATGTTCCTTTTGAAAAGGAACGGAAAAACACACAAGAGCTGTTCCTTTTGAAAAGGAACGGAAAAACACACAAGCTCTGTTCCTTTTGAAAAGGAACGGCAAAACACACAAGTGCTGTTCCTTTTGAAAAGGAACGGCAAAACACACAAGTGCTGTTCCTTTTGAAAAGGAACGGCAAAACACCATATATACAGAATTTACAATTTTATATACAAAATGTGGTAAGGGATGAATTTCTTATTGATTTAAATGGGAGGAAGTTTTTGCTTCCTCGCCCATAATCGTGATATTAGTGTCCTGGCGTAGCTGCTGACAAAAAGACTCCCGAGTGAGAGGTTTGTGGTACAGACGAACTCGGTGGCCGTTTACCTTAAATGTATATCTAGACCCATCGATTGTAATCAGAGTAAGGGTCCCATTGTCATGGACTTTTTGAATCTCGTATGGTCCCAACCAACGAGTCTGAAGCTTCCCCGGGAAATCCTGAAATCTAGAATCATATAACAGAGCCCAGTCTCCTTCATGAAATATCTTGTCTTTAATGAGCGCATCGTGCCACTTGGCTCGCTGCTGTTGAATAAGTGTTGTATTTTGTAATGCAGAGAGCCTTATTTCATCTAACTCATTAATTTGCTGTAATCGATTTTTCTGTGCTTCACTTAAATCCAATCCGACTTCTTGGGCAGTTCGCAGCGTTTGGATCTCGAATTCTATAGGACAAATGGGCTGCTTTCCGAACATCAAGTGATATGGTGAGTAGCCGGTGGTGCTCCTCCATGTGGTTCGATAAGCCCATAGTGCTTCGGGTAACCGGGCGGCCCAATCATGGCGATGTGAGGCAACAGTTTTTGTCAAAATGGACTCTATTACCTTATTGCTACTCTCCACTTGCCCGTTTGCCTGTGGATGGTATGGGGTAGTAATCTTGTGCTGAACATGATAGTTATTGAGCGTTGCAGCTAATTTATGTCCCACAAATTGTGGTCCTCTGTCTGTAATCACTTCCCTTGGGAGACCATAACGTACAAACAAATGGAGCAAGAATTGTATTACCGAATCTTCTGTAGCTCTAGGCAATGCCTCCGCTTCAACCCATTTGGTAACGTATTTAGTTGCCACCAAAATATAGGTTCTTTGGTTTGATGGCGGGTTGATGGGTTCGATGAAGTCCAGGGCCCAGCGTTCGAAAGGTTTGATCACTAGTTGAGGCCGCAAAGGCATTTCGTCTGCCGGACTAGGTCGTCCTGCTCGCTGACAGCTATCACAAGCCTAGACAATTTTTTTCGCGTCTTTGAAAATTGTAGGCCAGTAATACCCCATTTGTAATACTTTATGTGCTGTTCTTCGTTCGGCGAAATGTCCTCCACATGGCCCGTCGTGGCAGGCTTTCAAGATATCAAAGATTTCATCCTCCCAAATACATCTTCTGATTTCCATATCTGCGCCTGTGTGAAACAAATAGCCCCCAACCCAGGAAAATCGGTTGCTTTTCTGAACAATCTGCTTCTGTTCATTGGGAGTTAAATGTTTTGGAAGTTTACCAACTGCAAGATAGTTAGCAACATCAGCGTACCAGGGAGTTTGAACAGCAACAGCAAATAGGTGTTCATCTGGAAATTGGTCCTCGACTACTGCTATTTCAATTGATTTTGGTATTCTTGAAAGAATATCAGCTACCGGGTTCTCCTTCCCTGGTCGATCTCTGATCGTAATATCAAACTCCTGCAATAGGATCAACCACCTGGTTATTCTTCCATTTGTAACAGGTTTATTTGCTAAATACTTGATAGCAGAATGGTCTTTATATAAAATAACGGGATAGCCCGTAATATAGTGTCTAAATTTATTAATAGCGTGTATCACGGCTAAGAATTCTTTTTCAGTGACAGTATAATTTAATTCAGCCGGGGCCAAATTTTTGCTGACGTAATAGATAGCGTATGGTTTTTTATCTTCTTCTTGGCCCAAAATTGCACCGATTGCTGTGTCTGAAGCGTCGGTTGAAATTTGGAATGGTAAATTCCAATTAGGTCCTCAGAGGACTGGAGCTGTAGATACCAACTTCTTTAGTTCTTTGAAGGCTCGATCACATTTTTCTGTCCATAAGAAGTCAACATTTCCAGTTAATGCATGTAAAGGTGCAGCAATATGTGAATAATGTTGTATGAATCATCTATAATACCCAGAAAAACCAAGGAAACTGTGTACCTCTATTTGATTAGTGGGGGTTGGAATAAGCAAAAGTATTTGAATTTTAGCCGGGTCTACCTGAATACCAGCTGCTGAGATATAGTGTCCCAGTATGAGCCCTTCGGTCATCATCATGTAACACTTTTCGTGACTTAAGCAAAGCCTGGTGGCGATGCAGCATTCTAGGACTTTTTCGAGAGTATCTAGGGCTGGATCAAAGTCATCTCCATATGGTGTGAAGTCGTCCATGTAGACCTCCAATCCATCATTGATTAAATCTGCAAAGATGCTAAGAACAGCCCTTTGGAATGTGGCCGGAGCATTACATAATCCAAAGGGTAAGACTCGATAAGCGAACGTTCCCCAGGGGCAAGTAAAGGTAGTCTTATCCTGGTCTTCAGGGGCAATCTGAATCTGATTGTATCCGCTGAAGCCGTCCAAGAAAGAAAAGAATGTCTTGCCTGCTAAGGTGTCCAGTACCTGATCTATGAATGGGAGAGGGAAGTGATCTTTTTGTGTAGCTTTGTTTAATTCTCTATAATCGACACGGATCCTCCATTTCCCATTCTTTTTAGGTACTACCACAAGTGGGGAGACCCATTTGCTGTCAGAAATAGGGTAAATAAAATTAACGTTTAGGAGTTTCTGAAGCTCATCTTTTACAATGTCTTTTAAGTGGGGGTTGAGTCTTCTTTGCGGTTGACGAACAGGCCTTACATCTTTTTCGATGTAAATACGATGTGTGCATAGATGGGGATCAATCCCTTTCATATCGAGATAGTCCCATGCAAATGCCTCCTGATACTTTCGTAACAGCTAGATGAGTTTTGTCTCTTGCTCTGGTGTCAGATTAGCATTAATATTTAAAGTTTTCCCCGGTTCAATTTGCACTACTTTGCTATTAGCGACAGAAGTCACAGGTATGATTTGGTCATGTCGTTTTTCAGGGGATCCTCCTCTAATTCATTGTCAAATGCCGCTTTTATCATAAAACAGTGTGCATACGATGTAGATTCAGTTTGATTAATGAATTTATTGATGGCGTCATCTTCGGTTTGATCTTTAAAATCTAGCGCTTCCTGGACTATTAATGGGGGTCTAATATTGTCAGTGCTATATGAGGCAGGGCGGAGATTGGTTAGTGATGTATGAGGTGTGATGCTTGGCTGCGCTAGAGGGTACAAGATTAGATTTTTAATATCCGACCCTTTGGTTATAGTCATGTTTCCCTGCCAGCAACCAATATAGGCGTCAACAGTAGCGAGCCACGGTCTACCTAGAATTAGCGGATGTCCATCTAGTCGGGTTTTTGGATTAATTATCAGGAAATCAATCGGGTATTCCCAGGAGTCAACTGAAACCATAACATCATACAAGGTGCCTTCTGGTATTATTACTGATCAGTCGGCTAGTTCTAACAAAGTGGAAGTAGGTTCCACCGATGTAATTCCGAGCTTCTGGCAAGTTGATGTTGTCAGGATGTTAATTGCAGCCCCTAGATCAACTAGAACATTGGTCAAGGTCTGCCCACAGATTTGAACAATGACAATTGGGTTTCCAGGGTCCTCGTATTTGACTGGTGTCTCTTTCCCTGATAGGAGGTCAGATAAGGTGCCGACTACCTGGACTTTTGGGTTAGGGGTTACATTTCTTTTTATCTTTCTGCTACACAGGTCTTTTATGGTTTTTGTATATATGGGGATATCCTGTATAGCTTGAAGGAAAGGAATTCTTATATACAAGTTTTGAAGTTCTCCCAGAATATCAAAATTCGGATATTGCGTTGGTCACGGGATGGCCAATCGTTATGGGAAAGGTGGAGGAGATGTAATTATTCGCTAATGGGCTTGGTCTTTACTTACATCTTCCTCTTGTAACAGCTGTGTTATAGGAAACTAATCTTCAATGTGAGTTGTTCTATGTCCCTCGGTTTCTATTATTCGCCCAGATCTTAACTGGAGATCATTGCACTCCTGCAGATCCGGTTCAATCTCTGGGGATTCTGTAATTTGAAGAGATTGAACTGGTCTATTATTTGGATTAGGGTTGGGTTGGGCTGGGAGCTGCGGTCTCAAGTTAGGCTGGGGATTTTGTTGTAAGGCTGGCAGAGTTGGCTGAGGGAGCAGAACTGATCCTGGCGATTGATATGTTGATCTTGGCCAGTTTGTCTACCAGGGTGAACCTTGCGAAGTAGAAGGGGTCCATTGCAGAGGATATGCATTATTCTGCCAGTATGGTGGGGCATATGGGAAGTTTGGCCAACCAGATTGATTCATCCAAGGATTCGGAGTAGGGAACATTTGAGGTGACCAATTCGAAAATGGGTGCTGAGACTGGTTTTGCCACATATTCTGTTGCTGAGCATTAAACTGCGGGGGTTGAAAAGAAGAGGAGGGGTCTGAGAACATACCAGATTGCCTTGGTTGCCATTGACGACGCTGGTTAATAAAATATGTTGATTCTGGCTCCTCTTCTGCTTCTTTGTATACTACCTTCAAACCAGGAAGTGAGGGGCAGCTTTCAGTCAGGTGGTCCTTGGTACAAATAGCACATGTTTGAACTGTATCGAGCGGGCATTCCTTGTGGCTATGTTTCTTCCTCCATCGAGGACAGAACATTGCTAGATTTTGTTCTGCCTCTGCTTGCTTCTGCTTAGCCTGCACAATATCAAGCTGTGTAGTCAATGTCCCCAGGATATCAGTTTTAAAATTTTCTAGCAAATTTCCAAGTTCCACACATGTTACTCCCTCTATTGATGTTCTGTGATCTCTAGTAAAGAGATCATATTCTGCTGGTTTTATCCTTGTGCTACCTCTTGAGCTCCTGATACACAGATCAATGATGTCAGCGAAATTTTCCTGATAAATGTCTCCTTTCCCCATAATATTCAACATTTCAATCCATTGCTCTTTCATACCTCTAATTAATGCAGTTTTCAATACATTATCAGGCAGAGGCAACGATGCATAGGGAGATCTTTCAAGTTATATTGGAAACGTTCTACATATTCTTATAGAGTTTCGTTTCGTCTGGCTGAAATTTGAAAAATTTCATCTTTTAACTCTCTTGACCTACAGTAATCCTGATATTTCTTTAAAAAGGCTTCTTTCATTTGATCCCAATTGTTAATAACCCCACCACCTAAACCCATAAACCATCTCAAGGCGGCCCCTTTTAATGTGGAGGGGAATAATTTTAATTTCTGGGGATCGGTGGTGTAATCGTATCCTCTACATAACACATCAAATTCGAATATGAATGCATCCGGATCCTCCGACGTAAGGCCATGGAATGTGGGAATATGCTGGAGGGGGATGGCTTTCATAGGTGCATTCGCTGCAGAGTCTACTATAGGATATTGCAATGTGGAGGTCTGGGTATTTGGTTGATTCTGCACCATGGGATCGAATATATGCCAGTAATCTTCAGGAATTTCTAAGATAGTGTTCCTCGGTTGAGTGGGGGTAGTCTCAACGGGAATTGTTTTAACAGCACTCCCTTTATCAGGGATAATGATGGTCCCCACTATCCGAGGTGAATGAATTCCATCAACAAGAATTCTTGCAGCGCTTCCTTGATCCGGGCTACTTAATGGCTGGTTTAGCTTAATTGGAGATCTAGGTTCCCCGATTTCCCCTGTCTCTCCTTCTCCTTCGCAAAGGTTACTAAGGTTCCCTTCGTGCAGCAGTCCAGGAGTCAGATTTTCGATTTCTTGAAAGTCCTGTTCCTCTGTTTGACTGTGCACCTCAGCATAGGCTTCAGATGGTGATTCTGAGGCCTGAAGGGAACTAGTAGGTTGTTTAGAATTGGTTTTCCTATAACCTACTGATGGCTGAGATTCGGCTTTCTTATAGATTTCATCTATGAAGGTCGTTCGCCCAAGGGTATCACCAGTATCTCCATTTTGGATACCATGTTAACTTCTCCCAAGCCAACATTACATGCATCTCATGCTCATGCATGCATTCCATCTATCAACTTTTGCTTAAGTACACTGTACTTTCAAAGCTGGAATGAACATATTGTTGTAGCAATAAAGTGAGTTTTTGACACAACTTCTTTCCATCTACCATTTTGGTAAGATCCTGGAACTTGCATGTATTCCACAAAGAAATGCAAACAGATGCATCAAAGGACATGCAGTCTTTATTGGATAAGAATTCTAACCATTTCTTACCAATCCATTTCAAAGGTCCCTCCTTGGTTTGCACATCAGCATCAATATGTGAATCATCCTTAAGCACATCAATCATGGAATCTTTATTTCCATCCCTGCCATTTCTTTTTCCACCTTCTCCTTCAGCTTTGGTGGAAGCAGTGTTGGATTCAAAGTGCAACACCTTTCAGCAAGATGCCCTTGCTTATGGTAGTAAGTGCAACGCATGTGCATCCTTTTGACAACATGATTTTCCTTGTCTTGTGGACCTTTGGTTGCTTTCTTCTTTTCCTTCAAAAGTTTCCTATATGTGGCCATCTTCTTCCAACATCTAGAAACATAATGGTTATCCAAACCACAAAAGGAACATTCAATTCTTTTTCTAGGCTTTACAAAATCAAAAGGAATGTGTTTAGAGCCAAATTTATACTTTCCTTTTTCACCTTTATTTCCTTCAGCAGTAGGTGAAGCAAATGAAGAAGTGGCTCCCTTTTGAACACCATCACTTTCTTCAAGGCTATCAAAGTTTCCACAACTATCTGGCTCAAGTGCGTGCTTCTTAACACATGCATCCTCCGAATGATGTTTCAAGCTGTTGCATTCCTCAATACAATCCTCACACTTTTGAGGTAGAGGACCTACAATGAAACTCCTTTTAGGAACTGTTTCAATGGCCTTCATGGAAGATTTGGAACTCTCTCCATAAAACTGTCCATAAACAAGACCCAAATACTCAGGCCTTCCCTCAACCATTATTGGCTCAACAATACCTTGTGCATATTTTCCCAATCCTTTTCCTTGATATCCCATCTTGGACATTAGCTTGGAACCTATGCCTCTAGTATGTTTTTCAAAAGAACCAATATAGGCATTCTTAAAGAATTTGAAGACAAACTAGAATGGTTTACCTCTTCTTCAAGTTGATACTTGACCAAGGCTTCTTTGGCAACAAAGAGTTGTGACTCCAACTCATGCATCATTTTTAGGTTCATATTTGGAATATGAAGTTACCTCTCCATTTCCTGCAATTTTCTAGCAAGCATCTGCTTCTCTTCCTCTGCGGAATTCAACTGCTCTCTAAGTATGTTGCTCTTCCTTCCATCCTCATACATTTCTCTTACCTTGTTCATCATGATGAACAAGTCTTACTTCATGTCTCCATCAAAGGAACTTTTGAAGAAAGAAGAATTCGAGGATTCACTTGTAGAGGTCGTCATTATGCAAAGAACAAAATAACTTTAAGCAAGATTATTAAAGAGCTTTTTTAGTAACCTCTTACAACAACCTTTTGTGCTTCAAAGATTGTCCTGAGGTCCTTTGGGATAGAAGAATTCCTTCAGCCCTTCTTCCTTCTTGTCCTTCCTAGAATGAGCTATCAATAGCTTTCCCTTAACCTCTGCAAACTCAAACAATAGTCAATCTGCAACCAAGCATACAACCAATGAGGCAATCAATCGTTGGTTGTCAAAAAACCTTTCAGACAAGCAATCTTTTCCCTATCAATCAAGCACTCGGATACAACTTTCTTTGAAGATTGGGTTAATCAACCTTAAGCTTCGATACCACCTGATCTGAAAATGGGGCTCTCAGGATTCTTGTCTAACCTACAAGAACCTCTCCCACTTCCAAAGCTTTAAATTCTTCCAAGTCTTAATGATTAACCATTGTGGAATTAAGAAATGCTTGAAAATAAGGTGTATGTTGGCATGTATTTTTAACTGTTTATGTGCTTTTAAAATTCGGTTGTTCATGATGATATGTAAATACATATGATAAAAGACAAATGTAGCAATAAAAAAACACATAAGACAACAATTTAATATGGAGTTCACCCGAAACGCTTGGGCTACATCTCCTTAAGCTCTAGTCAAACTTGACAAGGCTCCTTGGGATTATGGCAACAGTGCTTTTACAAGTGCCACACTCAACTCCAATGTTTTACACCGGAACATTGGGCTCAAAGCACCATCTTATCCCTTGGCTCTTGGAGCTATTTGGCTTTCTAGCTCTGGCTCTTGGCTATAGCCCTAGCTCTTTCTCTGGCTCTTGGCTCTGACTCTAGCTCTGGCTCTTTGGCTTGGGATCTAGTTCTAGCTCTTAGCTCTGGCTCTTAGCTCTCGCTTCTGGCGGTCGCTCTGGCTCTTGGCTTTGGCTCTCTAAGCTCTTTCTCTCAGCCTTTGCATGCCTCTATGAGTCACCAACCTCCAAGCGACTCCAAAAACAATATCCTACTATCAATTGAGCTCTCTAGCTTTTCACTTGACCTCCTAGTGACTCCAAAGACTCTCTGCACGTTCATCTTTTTCTCGCTATTCTTCTCTCTTCTTCTCCTCCTTCTATCTCTGTCAATCTGTGGCTTTATGTCATATTCTTCTTCACTATTCATTTCCACTTTCAGCCCTCTCATTCCCTGCCTCTGTCTATTCAAATCCCTTCCTTCGGCTATTATAGTCACTACATCGCACCTCATAGGAAAGTGGCCACCTATACCATAACAGGTAAGTGTCAGGTTCACCAGAAACACTCTATCATTTGAAAGAGCCGTTATTTCTGTTTACTCCAAGAATGATCGTGAAACATGAATCTTTGCCAACTCATAATCCATGTCGGACTTCAAAATCCGACACAATCTGCTTTATGATCTTGTCAAATTTGGTCATCCATCGGTTGCATCTCCACCATTGATCTGGAGCCTCCAGATCCTACAGTCTTCATCCATATTGTGTAGGTAATTTGTGTGACCTTTACTCATGCGAAGTGAGTGGTTTTCTCTCTCATCCACTGGAAATGTGTCACCCAGTGTATGGAATTGCATAGGACTCAGTCGAACCCGCTTACTGTAGAGCTGTAACAAGGGCCTTTTTCACCTCTAGTTATCTCACATTACAAGTCAATCCGGGAACGTTTTTGTTGTTGCGAAGGGTATCTCAATTTGAGGTGATTTTTCAGAGTAATGCTTCGTAGTATAGATCTAAGAAATACAAGAGTAAATGGATGCTAAGCTATGCTAAATTACTTTTGCATAAAGAATTCACACCTGGCAACTTTGTCAGTCAAGGGTACGGAAGCAGTAACCCATCCCTTTAGAAACTGATAAAGGAAAAGAAACTAGAGTATGGATCATGGATCTGGGAGCATAATAGCGTCTGCTGTGTCTCACAACAGCCTTAATCCTCCTCCCACACAATATCAAGGAATGCAAGTAAAAAGGAACAGAAAGAAAGCAGAATGAAACAGCAATTCAGAAATGAAACGGCAACTCTTAAATGGAACAACAATAAAAAGGAACAACAGTAAAGAAACTAAATCTCGCGAGTTCAACACTCTCAATTCTTGGCACCAACTTTCATATAAATAAAGGCAATCTTTTGTACAAGTAGACAATTAACCAAATGGAACAGCAAATCACCATAAACAGGAAACGTCAATCATATATAAACATAATATGAAATGATTACCAATAGTCCATTACTTCAACCATATGCAGCTGAAACATTCCACCTATAAAGTCTGTAGCGAAAGTGAACAACTTGTTATGTGATCAATTCTGGAAATATGCTGCAAACTCGTTACCGAGATTTACAAAAGGAAAACTACTGATAACCAAGTATGAAACAGTATGTACGTATATCAAATTATAGAGAACAAATAAACAAACCATACAAAACCAAACTATAATGATACAATCAGCCAGTGTCCGTTGGAGCTGGGCCCTTAGCTCTCAATAGCACCGCCGTAACTTACTTCAGACGCAGGAGGAAATTAACACTGAATGTATTATATTAAGGCATCAATGATACAGCAAAACTGAATCTCAAAGAGACTCAATAGTCTGAGTATAACCAATAGTGCGGTTTATAAAACAGAAAGTAAACATACACAATATTCCAGACGTCCCTTAAGTCTTTGATGCCACCCCATCTTATACAAGTAATGGCGGAGTTAACTAAACAACAAAATAATTGAACGTAACGATCCCTCAGGATCAAAGATCCTAAGGGATCTGTTAAACAGCTAACTCCTTTCTTTTTCTTCCTCGTCTTCCGAACTGACAGTCCTTGATCTCATCCTGGGATGATCTTCCTTAATTCACTCGCCCTAGTCTGGACTTTATTCGGAATTAGGGGGACAGCCGTTATCTGCTCATGGGACTCTTGTTTAGCACCGCGCCTTCTTACTTTTGTCCTTACCTGCATGAAAGAAGATACTTTCAGTAATTGGATCATTCATATTAATTCCCATTTCATTCTCCCTTTTGTATAATAAAGAAAAGGCTACAACTTATTGCTGGAAACACTACTAAGTTATGCGTTAAAACATACCTTTCCAATGCTCTACACTTACCACCTGAAGTGCTTGCAATATCCTGCTGGTTTTGGCGCGGGACCTGCCTTATGATAGAATCGGCAATTCCTATACAATTTATGCCTTTTCCTTGTGACCAAGTGCTTGGGGATTTCCATTACCGAGGGGGATGCCCTGCGATATGCGATTAGCACTAAAGCACTAATTGTGTATCAAAAACTGCCTCTATTTTTGGATGTGGCCTCCCGATTGCAAATTTGTGCCAGTGCATGGTCACCATCAGTCAACGGTCTGTGCGCTTTGACTGAGGGTCCTCGTTGTTCCATGTTTACCAAAAATTTCCATTGTTTAGAGGTTATTTATGATAAGCTCGATATCCACAAGACTTTGAACTTCGACATGAGTTTCTTTATAGATTTTGGGTAACTTTAAGAGAGTTTAAGGATCCAATTCAGATCAGACTATGTAATGAAATTCATCATGTTGGTTTCTCAAGTGATCTATTATATTTAACTGAATATGTACATACACTTCCTTCTAACCATCGAAAACCTTATGGAAACCATATCCAAACCCTTTCTTGAGCATGTTGGCTAACTCTCTGAAGGGTTAATCCTAAAAATATCTTACTGAGTTCCATGAAGTATATATATATATATATATATATATAATATATATATATAATATATATATTATATATAATATATAATATTATAATATATATTTATAGAGTTTCTAAAATTCTTCGGTTTATTATTTACCTAGAAATTCTGAAAATCTTATCCAATGGGTTCCTTAAAAGAAGAAAAAAACTCATAACCTTTCGGGGAAATTTCTAGTCATGGGTAACCCAAACACAAGCTAAAATAATGAATTTTGAGGCTTGAAATACACACATCATAGATTCCCTTCAATTGAAAATTTGAGCTAGAGGATATTATCCATTCCTTGGGATTTTACATATTATTCAGAGGTACATCTTCATTTGGCCATCCAATCTTAAATTATATTGTAGTAAGCAGTAATAAATATATGTGTGAGTAATTGGTGGAAAATACTCTCTTTCATATCTTTTTACATGTTACCTGAGACCATAGATGGTAACTTATGCCCACATAGGTTAAATTTCATTGTACATGAATTTCAAGTCTTTTTTACTTACTTGGATAGTAAGTTTAAATATTTGAATGGCCTTTTAAAGCTTTTCTATCTACATCTAGCTCTCATAATGTTGCTAAAATTGTATTTATGCCATAATAAAAGCTTCAGTCGAATTTTCCTTTGAGCATCTGTTAGATTATACCTTGCTAACATAATCATATGTTTTACAAAGACATTTGTACTAACCCCAATATGGTATACTCTCATTGATATCTTTCCAATTCCATTCTAGTTCTACATCCAAAGATCTATTATCAGTTCTAACCTATCATAGAATTTTATTGCATTTTATTTGTACATTTTTGGGCCTTCAAAAAGTAGAATTCTTATACCACAAAACACTATATTCCATGATCATCTAAAAGACTTCCTGTGTTTGAGACTGAGTGTTGAAGAATCAATCATTTGAGTGAGAAAAATAGAGGGAGAGCTTGTGACATCCTTTTTTAATGAGAAATAGAGAGGTTATGACATGATAGATAAAAAATAAATATAAATATTATAAGGCAAAGAAATATGTGCAAGAGGAGAAACAACCACAAATTTCAAGTCTATGTCCTAATTTTGAGTGGAAAGGGCACAAAAGTGACACAGTGTCTTTAGGATTGGACCCTCATGGAATAGGACATTAGGACGATCCTTTGAGGTAGGTTTCAACATGATAAATGATTTATAATCCCACTAACATTGATGAAATGAAGGCTCTAGTGCCTTGTCAGAGGTAGTACAATAGAAATCACAATTCCTATGTAGCGTATAGACACATAATATTCATATAGTAGAGCAACATAGAAGAGAGAAATAAAAACCATGGATCCTGCAAAGACAAACGACACAATAGCCATAACTCTAGAGCTAAGAAGAGTGATATAGGCTAAAATTTTGTGGGAGTTTACATAGGTGCCATCCTTTGTACAAGTCATAGTGAGTGGATTACAACATGGCATGAAACACTAGGAAATTTGACATCACAAGTCATCATAACAATTTACTTACTTATATCATGTACTAGCCTAAGGAATCAGAGGTAAGCCAAACACAAGATACAATAAAGGACTGTGAGGTTGGAAAGGCACACATATTGGATTATCTCCAATTGAAAATTTGGGCTAGTATATATTATCCATTGCTTGGGGTTTCACAATTTCTTAAGAGACACCTCTTGATTTGGACATAAAATATTAAATTCTATTGTAATAAGTACTAATAAATAGAAGCCTGAGGAACTAGTGTGAAATCCCCTCTTTTAAATCTATTGACATGTTACCTAAGATCATAGAAAATAATTTATTCTCACATAGTTTCAATTCCAATGTACTTGAATTTTTGGTCTTTCTAGTCTACTTGGATAACAATTTTAAATTTTTGAATTCCCTTTAAAAGATATTATAGACCTCTCTAGCTCTCATATGTGCACCAAATGTATTTATGCCAAAATAAAAGCATCAATAAAATGTTGTTTTCATCATCTATTAGATTATAACATGTGGGCCTAATATAAGCATTGAACTTGAGCTCAAAGGAAAACTTACCCATCCAAATAATTTCTTAGGACAAGTTTCAAGCCTATGTTTCCTTCCTGTAAGTTTTAGGTGTTTTTTATAGCGCCTTCTTGGCTAGTCAAGGATCTTCCTTGTAATTTATGTGGCCTCATATAAACAACTAGATAACTCCTAACTATTTTTCATTTCGCTTATAATTTGATTGGTTCCAACTTATTATTTGATATTTTGTATAAAATTTGAAATAATTTTCTCTGAAAATTCTTTCAAAACATTATTCATCTTGTAAAACATAAATTAGCCCAAGCTAGAGTAGAGCATAGGTATGCAATAAACATGACTAACTATATCACTGTCTAATAATAATGGAATTGCAGATAGATCCTAATTTTTTGCAAAAAAAAAAAACATAATCATTTAGACCTAATTATAATGTATACATTTTTAAACGCCAACTTAATTTTGTGAGAATCTTACTATATGCAGTATCTTATATTTTTTTCCAAGTCATTCTCACCTCAACCCATTGTACTCTCATGGGTTTCTTTCAAATTGCCTCGTAGTTCTCATTCCAAACCTCTATTTTTAGTTGTAACCTATCTTAGAGTTCTATTTCATTTTCTTTGAGCATTTTTGGGAATTTTTATATCAGGGGTTTTATACCCAAAAACCATTATATTTTGAGATATGGTATTCAATAAGTAATAATTAGAGTGAGAAAGACAAAGAGATATCTTGTGACATGATATTTTAAATGAGAAAGAGAGATATTATGACATGATACCAAAAGCATCAGTATAAATAGGAAATGGTGGAGAAATATCTGCAAGAGGAGAAACATCCACACATGTCAAGTTTGTATCCTACTTTTGGGTGGAAACAACACAATATTGAGAAATTCTCTTTAGGATTGACCCAACATGACATAGGAAATTTGGATGATAGTTTAAGGAAGGTTTCAACATGATAAATACAATAGTGAAAGGTAGGCCCTAGTTTCTGGGTAGAGCAATGAGATATAAATCACAATTCCTATGTAGAGTGTACAAACATTATAGATAGATAGAAGAGAAATGTATAATATAGAACAACAACAATGGATTCTGTGAAGAGTAGTGAAACAATAGCCATAACTCTAGAGCCAGGAAGAGTGATATAGACTACTCTTAGTATAGATCATAGTCTGTTCATTGTAAGATTACATGAAATGCTATCAAATCTGACATCAAAACTCATCACAACAATTGAGTTCCTTATATCATGTACTAGCCTAAGTCATCTATGTTGAATATCCTAGGTAATACATCTAGTCATACATATTCAACATAGACCCTAGCTAGTACATGTAAGAGGGTTCAAGAAATAGATATGCTTTCATCCTCTGAAAACATAAAACATGATACAAGATCTCTACCACTTTCCGTTCTATCATGTACTAATGGTTGTCATAACTCCACATGTATTATCAAAGAATATTTCAAGATCAATATTTTTCTATGTTTTCAACTGAATAATATTGGGATTATTCTATTAGATGCACTAGTTTATGGTGGTATAATATATTGGGTTTCCAACAATTTCCTACAATGTAACCATTTGTAAATATTTAATGGTCACATTAATGACATTCCAAATGAAATAGCCACAAAATCCCGATCATGGGTTAGATAATTTTTAAAATGGTTATGAAATTCTAGCCCTCGAGATATCATATTACCATAATCCAACAAAATATACACATATGGATGAACATAAGTTAATGGAAACTAAATTCCCATGACTGGAACTAAATATAATCCCCCTCTCACATACATGTTTCGATACTAATAAACAAAATTCAATTACAAATTCATAAGTAAAGAGTTATAACACTTATCTTTAATGAAAACTATTCCAAGAAACTCACTTCATACAAGAAAACTTAAACCCAATTATATGTAGCTCAATCAAATTCCACCCTAGACCATAGTATGAATCCACCAAGGAAAGGAAACAAGGTTATGGGATTCTAGTTCGCTCAACCCAAAGAAATTCTTATCATGTCTGAGTTGATCTACTCACTATAAAGCACTTCAAGAATTTTGTTAACCACCAAACGACCATGACGACTCTCTTCACTATCTTACAAAACAATGCCAAGGTCTTCCCATTCTCTACTCAACTATATCTTAGGGATATTATTCGCTTCCTCTTCATTATAAAAAGAAAAATCCAATATATTAAATGCCTTAGAGGAATAGCCTATAATAATATCACATGGCTATCAAGAGACAAATGAGCAACAATAACGAACAAGTGAAGGCTTCCTAACTTACATGACTTCTATGCACACCTATAACCATCTCTCATCAAACGACTACAAAATCCCATTTTACAAAGTTTGTTTGGACAATTTAAAACTTGGTTTAGTAGTTATCCAAGGAAAACATGGCATGAGAAATATGTAATAGTTAGCATGAGAGAAAATAATCGAATGAACTATAATAAAATAGTTGAGGTTATGACAATTGAGCCTTGAATTTTCTCTTAATGATTGAATGAAGTACTTTTACACTTCCCTGTGATGATTGTACTCAACCCATGGTCCAATAACTACATACATAAAATTCCCACTAACTTCTTCAACCATTCAATGATAGGCTTTAGAAGACGAGGTGGATGGGTTCATTTAACACATATGGTGTAAAAAAAAATATTTCATAGACTGAAACATGGAAATAGTAGGTTATTTTCCCATGTGCCCCTATTTCTCCTCCATTCTAATGGAATCGTAGCCCCTCTTGTGCTCTCATTACGATGTTGGACCATTATATATTATATTTCAGCATCGATATTTACATAAGTTGAGTTCACCATAGAAAGCCTACCAGACAATTTGCATACATATATTTATATCATCTACATGCTTAGCCAATCATTAATCAGGAATTTCCCTTGAGCTCCACATTAGGAATCCAAACAAACATATTAACATCATTTGTACATGGGATCATTTATTGTAGTTTGCATGGTTTCACTCCCATCACTATAACCACTTACAAATTGTATATAATCTGATCCAATACATTCTAGTGGTAAGAAGAAAAATATTGTGAGGTTCAATACAAAACATCTCTCATCCTACTATAAAAATCGATCCCTTGATGTATATGTTGAAAGGAAGATTTTTCTATAGTACATAGAGAGAAAAGAACAATTTATTAATATTTCATAGACAATTGTAGCATGGCATTTAGGGAAGACCAACAACTCAAATTTGAGATGGGAAAAATAATGAGTTTAACACTTGCCCTTTTAAAAATGCATTGACCATTTTTGATGAAATTTTCCACTTATTGTCTCAAATTTTTCAAACAACATACAGGAAACCAAAAAGGCACATTCAACGTAGATCTAACATCCCCAGAACAAATTGTACACATATTAAAAGATTCATTTTGTCGACAATATGTCCTTGGCATAATTTCTTCTAGAGAAGAAACTATGCAATTTATTTTAAATACATACATAAATTGGAGGAGGAATTATCTATAGACTATTTTGAAACCTAGCTCCAACGACTTCTTTATGTATTCATGAAATTGAAAAGACTTGAAAAGCTTGCTATAGTTATGTTTAATTGTAAGAGAAATGGTGGAAAATAAAGTTCTTACAAATCTCATCAAAACAATCATAATTCGGTATACAATTTTTTTTTTGGCTAAGTGCTTGAGAACATTTCAACATCTGTTACTCAATTTGCATAGTGGTAAATTAACTTGGATATGGATTTTATAAGACAAATTTCGAATTATGGATCCTACTCCAATAATACCTATTATCAATGAATTAACAACAACAAGAGGCAGTGCACAATTGATTTAAAATACATAAATGAACCAGAAGAGCAATTATCTATGGATTATTTTGGGACCCAACAATAATTATTTCTTTATGTATCCATGAAATTGAACCAAATTGCACAATAATGTATTTATAATTAGACCCTCATGGCATAAGGAAATTAGGATGATACTTTGATGTTGGTTTCAACATGATGCCATAAATCCTACCCTTCTATATTACCAAGCATACACGAATAAGGTTATTGAGTAGAGACTAGAAGAACTAAGGCCCAAACTAATAAAATGGGTGTATATATTTGAGTCCAAATCCCGAAAGAATAAGAACAAAGAGCTGAATCATAAGTTTAAATAGGAAATGGTAGAGAAATATGTGCAAGATGAGAAACAACCACACATATCAAGTTTGCCTCCAAATTTTGAGTGGAAAGGACATAAGACAAAGATAGTATATTTAGGATTAGACCTTCATTACATAGGACATTAGGATGATACTTTGATAGAGATTTCAACATAAAATATTATTTATAATCTCACTAACATTCGTGAAATTAACGCCATATTAACTGGGTAGAGAAGCACAATATAGGTCATAATTCCTATGTAGAGTCTAGCGACATAATATTTGTATAAAAAAGATATGCAAAATAGTGAAGAAACAACCATAGACCATGTGAAGAGTACTGACACAATATCCATAACTCTAGATCCAAGTAGAGTGATATAGACCATAATTTTGCAAAGGTTTCCATACGCACCATGCTTATTATAAATCATAGTGAGTTCATTGCAAGATGATGTGAAAGACCACCAAATATGACATAACAAGACATCACAAAAATTGAGTTCCTTATATCAAGTACTAGCCTAAGGCATCTATGTTGATAGTCCTACGTAGTGCATCTATTATTACATATTTGACATAGAGCCTAGTTAGCGCATGTAAAAATGTTCATTAAAGAGGTACGCATTTAACTTCTAAAAATTTAAACCCTCATACCAAATTTCTTCCACCTTTCATTATCTCTTGTAGTATTGATAAACATATTATATAGGTGGATGTTAGTGGCCACCTTGCTCTTCCACTTAGACCCCCAACACTATCTCTTTCAATTTTTTCTGTTTCCTTAATTGTAGCACACTTTACTATTCTTGGTAGTTTTTAAGGTCGTGATCTTCCAAAGTCGTTTTGAGGCCCTAAATGATATTTTTGTGAAAACTGAGGCCAATTGAAAGTATTGGAAAGTGTTTGCCACTAGGAAGTTGTAGTTCTCAAATAGAACTTGCTAACGAGGTAATGTGTGCATCAAGCGAATGTCATATGCCAAAGTTACGACCCTAAGAGGTTGATGTACCAATTTACCTAAACGGTGTCCATAGTTTTGGTGCTTCATCACCTAGGGTTATGCTTTTTTATGTTTAGGTTTTCCCATTGTTTCTCAATAATAAGTAGGCCTCCTAGCTTCATTGTAACATAGTTCAGAGGCATGTAGTCACCACATCTCTTCTCAGAGATAAGCAACCATCGCCCAAGCTAGTCTTATTTATATTAAGTTTGTAAGCATATATTAGTATTTGATATTAATGAAATGAAGTGTTATTTCTATTGCATCCCTATATTTATGGTTATATCTATACTTTTTTGCAATCATGTTTCGGTTAGGTTCACTGGTATCAAAGCATTCTGCTCTTTCTTTGTTTTTCTTTGCATGCCCCCAACAAGGTCAAGATATAAGCACTTAGGGCTCAAATGTGTCGAACCTTGGAAAAACCATCCTCACAAATCCTAACAACATCCCATGGCTGAGGATAAGAACAATGAGGGGGCAAGAGATCATTTCAAAATATTGCTTGAAGAAGCCCTCGAATGATGAAATGACTACCCCATGGCGATGCATGTCCTTCTAGCAATGACTCTAGAACCACCACACCCTTCAAGGTACTATTTAACTTTGACATCCGCATATTTGAGTGTCAAATAGATGTAGATGGCATAGATAAATGGTTAAATATGCTAGCAGGATATTCTTTTTTTCATTATTTTTCTAGTTGGGAAAATCTGACTTTTCCATTTATCAAAG
Source organism: Pinus taeda (assembly GCA_000404065.3). Taxonomy (NCBI): domain Eukaryota; kingdom Viridiplantae; phylum Streptophyta; class Pinopsida; order Pinales; family Pinaceae; genus Pinus; species Pinus taeda. The sequence goes on along the minus strand of APFE030896948.1, from coordinate 27,860 downwards.
TCACCCCCCACGTTAAGGAGTGATGGGAAACCTATGGTGAGAAGAAGGATGAAAGTACACCCTCACTATTTTTGGTTTCAGCCCCTTCGAATTCTTTTCAGGACACCATCAAAGAGTAGTACTACCTTGTCGATAGCTATGAGTATAAATATATAAAGTGGACAATGATGCAGCAGGGAAGGGACCTAGAAGTGCGAGGGTTTACCAATGTTTTTCATTCCCTTCACACGAAGTTGGGTATCAAGGGTTCTGAGAAACATTTGGTACTCAAGTACCACGACTGCCTACACATATACATCTAGGATGAGATGGAATTCCTAGACATCTCCTCACTTGGTGCAATGTATCGATACACTAAGAAGATTAAGGAGAAGATTAAACAGAGAAAATGAGACTTTGGATCTATGAATCTAAGGTAAGGGAAAGGCACCCAAAAACCGAAGAGAAAAAGGAAAATCCAAGACAGGGCGACCCAGGATAACCCATTGATGTTGTAAGAAAATAACAAGACAATCAAGGAAAAGAAGGATATGGGAAAGTGGTGTGAGTTCCACAGGTGCTCCACTCGCAACACAAGTGAGTTTTGGGCCAAGAAATCAGCCTTGGTCGAGCTAAAGGCTTCCATGTCAGATGCATGTTCTCACCCTGAGTCAGAACCTAACAAGTGGAATGATAAAGGGAAGTAGATCATTGACGAGAAGCCCATTGCTATTGTAGCCACCACCAAGATCCAAAGGATTTAGAATAAATATCTAGAGGAGGGGGAATGCCTATTCCACTCACAAATGTGGGCGAAGTGTTCTTCATTATAGTTCATCATTGATAGTGTGAGCCAAAAGAACCTCATTTTAGAAGAGGCCATGAAGTTACTAGGTCTAAGGACTATACCACATCTGCACACATACACCATTGGGTGAATTCACCAAGGACGAGATCTTTGCATCAGCTACCAAAGTTTCCTTCCCGACAACATCAAACCCTTCACAAATGAGGTACTATGTGAAGTTGTTCCTCATTAAGTTTGTAATTTATTATTAGGAAAACCATTCTAGTGGAGGCAACATGTTGTATATGAGTCTATACCCCTCTCTATTATTATTTCTTTGGGTAGTAAGTTGTACAAGACACTGGAGGTAGCCCTGCCTACCATCCTCTCTTTGATCTCTGCTCAGAAATGTAATAATATCTTCTCCAAGAGTGGGAATTTTTTTTTCTTTCTTATTCATTATCAATGTTAGAGGAAGATCATAGCCACATCAATGGCCCTAGTGAAAGGTTCCTCCATGCAATAGAAGCAAGTGGATACAGTAATGAAAGAATACAGAGAAATCATATCCTCAATCAGAAGGGTACCCTTTCACTATGAGGTCATGCATTTGATTGATCTGACTCCTGGAGCACCTCTACCCAAGGGGATGATATGTCAGAACTTGATTTTATAAAATGAAGAGATCAAGTGGAAGATCCAGGAATTTCTTAAAAAAGAGCACATCCAACCAAGTTCCTCACTTTGTGGGAGCCTGCTTGTACTTGTAAAGGAGAAGGATGGGACTTGGAGGCTCTGCGTTGATTATTGGGGACTAAACAAAATCATTGTTAAGAATAGGTATCCAATCACATGGAATAATGATTTTCGATACCAACTCAAGGGGGATGAGTATTTGAGCAAGATCAATTTGAAGTCTAGCTATGACCAAGTTCGAATAGAGCCCACAAATATATGGAAGAAAACCTTCAAATCCAATGAAGGCATTTTGGAATGGTTGGTTATGCCATTCAAGTTGAAAATTTACCTCCTACTTTTACAGCACTAATGGATGACATATTTCCATCCTTCACCATATCATTCATGGTTTTTTATCTGGACAACATCCTCCTCTTCAGGAAGATTTAGGAAAAACATTCACAACACATTCGACGGGTCCTTCAAACTCTTCGACAATAGAAATTATGTGCCAACTTGGAGAAATGCACCTTTGGCATGAGCCAGGTGCAATATTTGGGATACATCATATGTGAGCGCATCATGCATGTCGATCTGACTAAGATCCAAGTCATTTAGGACTGGCTGACACTGATCACTCTAACAGAGATTCACAGTTTTTTGGGCCTTGCAAATTTTTATTAGAGGTTCGTTTTGGGATTCTCCTATATCACTTGGCCTTTGCATCAAATTACGAAGGGTGGGGCAAAATAATTTTTTTCCTAGTGTGAGTCTCGACATAAGGCATTTTTTGAGTTGAAACAATGATTCTGCTCTGCAATGTTACTCACATCACGAGACTTGAAACAAGTATTTGAAATCGATACATACACCCGAGACTACATTATTGGTGCAGTCTTCACCCAATACAGGCATCGAGTGGCCGATCATAGTAAGAGATTTTTTGATACAATTAAGAATTAGCCCACCTATGATAAATTTATGTATTCTATTGTGTAGGTTTACTGATGATGGAAGCCTTACATTCTGAGGAAGGAGACAGACATCCACACCGATCACCGACATCTTTAGTTTATATAGACATAAGGGAAGTTGTGGAATGATCACCATAAGAAGTGGTCTACATATTTGCAACAATTTCATTTGGACATTAGATACAAAAAGGAAACCATCAATAATGTTACAGAATTCTTAAGCCGACCCCTAGTTATAGCACTAACTACTGTTCTCAACTCTTATGGCTACGAAACCTTTAAATGGTCATAACTATAAAACAATGATCCAAAATTCACCTCCACATACCTGATTCTAGTATATGGAAAATAATTCCTTGATTTCCACCTCCAAGACACATTATTATGCTACCATGACCACCTTTCTATTCCTTCAAGTGAGTGTGGCAAGCTGAATTGGGAGGCCCCATATAGTTGATTCACACGACACTTTGGTGTGGAGAAAATTGTAGTTGCACTACAAAAATACTTTTATTGGCCTAAACTCTGACTAGATGTTGGGAAATATATCAAATCTTGCACTGTCGGTGTCATCCCCAAGCCAACCATCAAGAAAAAAGGCATGTGCACTCATCTACCTACTTCCAGCTTGTCATGGGAATCCATTTCCATGAACTATATGTCTAACATCCCTTATACCAACCATGGCAACGACTGTGTATTTGTGGTCGCAGATAGATTTTCTAAGATGGTTATCTTGGTGGAATATCACAACAAAGGAAAATACCAAACTCTTATTTAAACAAATATGGGTACATTTTGGGACCCCATAGATCATTATATTAGATTAGGATAACAAGTTCCTAAGCACATCCTAGTCAAGCCTCTAGACACTATTGAACACCAAGCTCTCCAAGTCAACTGCCTTCCATCCCAAGGCTAATGGGTAGACGAAGGTCGTCAATAGGATGATAGTGAACATATCTGCATGTACAACTCCAAGCATCCATAAACCTCGAAGGAGAGTCTTCCCTATGTGCAACACAGTTATAATAAAGCTTTTCATATCTCAACTCATCACAGTCCCTTTCAATTCGGTCTAATATTTCAAGCATTTTGTCTGATTGATGTTGCCATGTCTCATGTGAGTACACAGACAAAATCCACACATGTATTGTCTAAGGTAGATAAAGTGACCAAATGTATTGAATGCATTCGACACATCTGCTTGCATTTTCATGACATGTTGGAGAAGTCAAATTCGAAGTACAAGAAGTGACATGATCAACATCGGATGCAACAAAAGGTTCAGGTGCATAATAAAATTTGGTTTCATTTAATAACACCTTATTGTAGCCCAATGGAAGTTCAAAGCACTTTGATATGGTCCTTAAACCATTACCAAGGATATGGGAGACAATGATTTTGAGCTCATCATTCCCCCATTCTTTAGCCTGCTCCCACTGTTCAATGTGGACCACCTTTGACCATACATCCCACCATTATTGGACACATTTGACATCATAGAAAAACTCACGCCAACAGAGTTAAACACAAACTGCATGGAACAGGCCATAATTGATCAAATTATGTACACAAAAGTTAAGAACACTAACCAGCATAATATTCAACTATATTGGGTTCTCAAATTTGGCCAACTCCTACACCAAGGCAAGTGGCTCACCAAGGACGAAGGTTAGCAGAAATTCCCCCATCACATGGATGCACTCAACATAATGGGGACCATTTCTTCCTAAGGGGGGAGGAATGATCCAAGTGATGTTGGTGGCCACCCACCTATTCCACTTAGACCCACACAAATGCCTCTTTCATTTTCTAAATTTCCTTAATTGTAGCACAATTTACTATTTTGGATGTTTTTGAGGCCCTAGACTTCCCGAGCAATTTTTAGGCCCATAAACGACATTTTTGTGGTAAATACGGCCAACAAGGATATTTTACTAGTGTTGGCTATTAATAATTTTTATTCTTTGGATAGATCTTTCTAGCAAGGCCTTATTGCATCAAACAGAGATTTTATGCCAAAGTTACGACCTAGGGAATTTTATGTACCAATTTCACCAAGTGAGGTCCATAGTTTTGGTACTTCATCTCCTAGGGTTAGGTTTTTGGATGTTTATGGTTTTTCATTGTTTCTCGATAATAAATATGCCTCTGATCCTCATTGTAACACAATTCAAAGGCATGTAGTCTCTATATCTCTTCTCATAGATAAGCTACCATCGTCTGATCTAGTCTTATTTCCATTCGGTTTCTAAGCATATTTCAGTATTTGATATTAATCAAATGAACTTTTATTTCTCTTTCACATTTTTATTTATGGCTATATCTATAATTGTTAGCATTCTTGTTTAAGCACGAACCAACATAACTCAATGTGAATACCCAAACCATATTTCAAGTTCAATATTTATGCTTATTTTTAGCTGAATAAGATTCACATTATTTGCATTTGATGTGCCAATTTAAAATGGTAGAACCTAGTGTGTTTCCAACAATGTACTAGAATGCATCTATTTGTAAACATTCAATGAAGGTCACATTAATGACCTTCCAAATGAAATGCATCCTTTGAGGAAAGCTTCTCAATTGTTCACTACTCAACATGGAAACAGGAAACTCCTTATATTCTTAGAAAGTACTAGTGTGGTATAAATATGTATAACCATTTCTAATTATGGGTTTTGACTTCTTTCATAAATTAATGCTCATGTATTCCACCAAAATTCATCTTTTTCTTTGAGGGTTTCATATATATTTATTCTAAAGGTTCTTGAATAACATATTCTTCCCAGCGTGACAAGGCTGCTTATGTATAGCCATGGTACTACCTAATTAATTATGATCGTAAACATATGGCTTTAGCTTGACTTTTGTCGTCACTTTAACAAAGATTTTTACTGACTTTGGTATCTTGTTATACTTTTATTATTTAAATTAATTTCTCTAAAGAGGATGGAATACTAAAGTTGGACTATATTTTATGATATATCTAACCCTAATACAGTTCTAGAAAATAGATAATAACATGGCATGAATCATCTCTTTCAAATATTTCTAGAAACTCATTTGCTAAATGAGAAAATTGACTATGTGCATTGCAAGTTTGTGTTCAATACATTTACTAGTAATAAATCCTAGCATAATTCATTTGCTACTATTTAAATTTCCCTCGTTATGTAACTATGGTGTAGTAGTGGAGATTCACTATAGATGAGACTACTGAAATCTTTGAATAAGGGTTGGCACTTAAAATTTACTAGAACATGGCGTTAGGCGATTCAATGGATATGACTATTATTGTTCATTGAGATAAAAACTAGAGCAACTTGGTGGGAAGGATAGACAAGTGTCATGTTAAAAATAGATAATATAAATATGTTCATGAACCTTGGGGAGCCACATGATAATCTATAATTCGCCTTTTTACCAAGGCTAGGCATCTTGATTGCTTGATTTTGTAATATAAATATATATCTATATCTATATCTATATATATCTATATATATATATCTATATATCTATATCGATATATATATATTATATATTTATATATATTATATATTATTTATATATATAATATATATATATATATATATTATATATATATATATATATATTAATATATTATATATATGTGTAGATATACATATATACGCCTTAATTATTACTCTCTCATAGGTTGAGAATTAATTTTGTTTCCATTGAAAACGATGGAATGTAACAATATGATTAATTTAATAGTTTTTCAAGTTTATTAATACACATCTTCCAATGGGAAACAAAAGTGTTTCTTTGTATTCACAGATGGCATAATAATTGACCCACCATGTAGGAACTTGTTTGAGATATTTAGAGGTTCGTGTAGAGGAGAACGGTGATGCAAGAAGATAAGGATTAGAACAATGTTGAAGGGTGGGATATAGGGTCTCATGTTGATCAAAAAGAGTTTCTCAGAGGGATTGGAGGGTGGGAACTGAGTATGCCAAATACATATTCATTGTATTGTCTTAGAGCTTGTAGGGAAAAATAGGTTAGTTTCATGAGGAATCCTTAGTAGCATGGCATTATCGTGATTGAGAAAACCCTAGAATAAAGAAACATGAGAGAGAGATGTATTGCATGTTTCATGGGGATATTTTCTTTCTATGAACTTCAGTTTGTATCATGTGATGCTAGCATTTATGCTATGCATGTATACCATATAGAACAACATATACTTGGTATGATTCATAATTATGAGTATATCGGATCTTGTTGTACGATTATATTTTATAACCTAGTAGAATATATGGATAATGGAGCTGGTACTGAGGATGATAATAAAATTGTTGATGTTGGATGTGAGGATAGGGAAAGATTATCATGAGATGGAATTGACAAGTCTCGATCATGGCGTATTGTATTTCTTGGAAGAAAAGTTGGTTACTATATATTTCATTGTGGTCCTTGTAGGTGTCATTGTTTATGTTGATGTAAGAGTTGATAACCTAGGGTTTGAGTACACAAACCCTAGTAAGGATAGGTATATATGGAGACAATGAATATAAACATCTTTTCATGCAACATAGCTAGGGTTCATAAACCCAAAGGAATAAAATAATGGGAGTGTGAAGATGATATTTGTTAAAAGGATGTTGAATCCAAGGGAGGACCTATTGTTCTTGATGTGAACTTGTTGTCAATCATTGATGGTGGCTAGGGTTTTCCTAATTTTAAAATGATATAGTTTGAAGAGCTAGATATTGTAGCAATTTTGTAATAAATTTGTTCACATGTATTTCATTTCTTCTATATATTTATAAATCATATTGCTATCCAAAATTGTGGGATTGCAAATTTGATTATTCTTATTAAATTATCTTCATGATTAAATAATTTTCAATACTTGTCTTTCATGTTGATTTGATATAAAGTTTGGTTGAAAATGTTAAGTGTTGTAATATATAACATAAAGATAAAAAAACATTTTTCTATTACACAAATTATTATAATAAAATTATTTTCATATTTCGCATGTTCTCAGAGAAGTGTGCCCTAAGGGATAAATTATTATATCACTAAGAATGTTCCTAACTAACATGTCTTTAGAAACCCAATTGAAGCACCTTCAAGAGTACAACATTTCATAGTGCTCACTTCAAAATATGTGATATTGCATCATCATGACATAGATGCAAATTCAACTTAACAATATAACACTTCAACTTCTAAGTAAATAAAATCTTTAATTCATACATAAATAAATAAAATATACATATAGAAATAAACATACATACACACTAAAAATTGTCTCAAATGTACATTTTTAACAAAATGGCACAATGTATTCAATATACAATACACCATCTCCTGCATAAACATGGAGGTATGGCATGAGGTGACCTATATAAAAGATGATTATAATATATGAAAAACATCTCCTGCCCAAGCATGATCATTTGGCATATGATGTTATATATACAAAAGGGGTTTCTTGACTACTTCCATCATCACCACCATCATTTGCATCCTAGATGTCAAACGTTCTCCTCTTACTAGGTGAAGGAGCTCAATATTTTTTTATCTTGGGGCATGCTTCTTCTCTGTATGGACTCTTAAAAAAATGACATTGTCATTAGATTTTTTCCACAATATATTACACACTTACAAACTAATACTTCATAATTGAAGCTCATAAAAATCATCAAATATAATCTATTCAATCATGATGATGTTTGACTCCTTTGTGGCACTAACCTCTTTACTATACCACACTTCAATAGTTACTATTCTTAGAGCATGAAATTAAAAAAAGTACCTACAATCAGATGAATTCATCATAAATAAAACAAATAATCAATGACTAATGTGAATGCAAATGTCTTTCCCAACGATAGAGAGTCATTAGTAGGTGTAGTATGATACACAACATGTTAAAAGGAAACATCTGTTTTTGTATCCATTGGACTGCCATTATGGATTGATGGTCAAACGACTACATGGGGGATATCTAGAGAAAGCACTTGAGATGGAACAATGGTAGTCAAGGTCATTGTGTGGGGTAGGGAGGGGGTAGTTGAATGGTCTATGGATGCAATATTTGTGTGTGGATGTGATGGTGAAGGTTGTGGAGGGAGGTGATGATGAGCACCCATGGATTATATTGATAATGGAAGTTCACCAAGGTAACCTAGATACCAAACTGTGTGGAAATTTGGGGATGATGATTGGAAAATGATGGGAAGATAAGGAATAAGTGGGGAATGATGCATAGGTGTAAGAAGTAAAATTTGAGAAAAACAAGGAATTTTCACCCACGTTTACAATAATTCAATTATTAAAAAGAAGAAAAAGGAATGCTAGAAAAAATGCTAGGAGAGATAACACCTTTTGAGGATGAGAACCAAAGAGAAGTTGACTAGGACAATGCCTCCATAGTAAGCCAAACACTAGGCGAGGGAAAAAGTAATTGATAAACTAAGCTAAATAGTTCACGAGAGAAAATACCTGCTTATAGTTGTTGGAGAGATCTTACACCATAAAGAACGATAATGCAATGGAGAAAGTAGTACTCATTTCTAGGATATAACGTCTCTAATGTCATCTGAGACCATCAAACCAAATTTCTCATATTCCTAGTCTGAGGTGGCATTTTTTCATTCCTTGTGCAATAAGAACAAGGCTAACCAAGTATCTTGAGATGAAATTCCTATGTGAGATGTCCAAAACCTAGTCATAGACCTAGTCATAGTAAGGGTGAATCATGATAAATGATAATTTTGGGGTGTAATGCCATGTCTCTTAATACATGGTCAGGGGGTGGATTGTGCCCCCTCAAGCAAGAACTTCCCATACAACCCACTTGTAACTTAGTTTGTCAAACTTAATTGACATCATATATAATATATAATATAAATAATATATAAATATATATAATATATGGAGATGGAGATGGAGATGGAGATGGTGTGGTGGAATTATGCCCCTCCCCGCACATCCTCCATAAAACAACCCATCTTTGTAGCTTAGTTGTCAAACCTAACTTTACACCATATTTTTATATAGAGATAATTGTAAAGGACATCTAATTTCCTCTATAATTTCAGCCTTTACTATGAAGGAGATGAGGAATTGTTCTAGTGCTCAATATGGAGTTGACATATGCAATCTTACACCGCTATATGGAAGAAATGTGTAATTCATTCCATGCTAAACATAGAGTTGACATATAATATTTAAAAAATAAATATTAATAACAAAAAACATTAGCCATAAATAAAATATTTGAATGTCTATAATAACATCATTTTCCTTTTCCTTTTAAAAATATTTCAATATTATTAATAAATATTTCAATATCTAAATAGTTTAACAGACTCCAATAAACAAACTATATATTTCTATCAAATATATATTGTTCAACATAAATAACATATTCAGTATTAAACATTGTAAATTTGTTCATAAATTTATAAATATAATAACATTTCGAATCATATAACATTTTGAAATGAACCTCTAATAAAAAAAAATTATAAAATTTTTTTAATTACTGGATATTTTTTCCTCTTAGAAAAAAAACTGATAATATTTTTTAATCCATTCTTCCTACTCAATTCCTCATGAATAAACAAAAATAAGCCATAACCAAGATAAAATATTTAGAATTGTATGGAGAATACACACAAACTTTAAAACATTTACTGTATTGGGTCATTAAAGTGACTTTATAAACTTAATAGGAAACTATAAAGATAATGAAATATTCAGAGTTGTTGGGAGAAAACAGATATAAACTTTGAAACATTATATAAAGAATCATCAAAGTAGCCGAAAATATGAAAAATGTCAACATAAAACTAAACACTGAAACATTTAACAATCAGTCATCAACAGAAATGTGTAGATTAAAGTATTACATCATTATTATCCATCTTTTTAACTAGCCAGCAAACATAAACAATACTGGAATCTGGCTTTATTTAAATCCACCGCTGCAAACGTAAACAGTAATGGAGTCTTCGTTGTTAAGTGCAACATTGCGAACATGTACCACAAAAAGAAAAGCAGCAGTTCACGTGCCTGGCACATCATATTGCGGAAATATCCTGAGACTTACGACCCATGCAGAGCATTCGCGGCCCTAAAATCACACGTCAAACTTTAACAATAAGTAACCATATTGCAAACTCTTAGTTTTTTTTTGCAGTGTAACTACAAACTCTCAATTTTTTTATTTTTTTTTATACTGTAACTGGAATTTGTTCAATCTTTTTTCTCCAAATTAGTTTTGTTAGAAGAGAAATTATATAACTGATTGAATGGTATTGCCAAAACAACAGAGCCACCCGTGATATTCAGTGGTATTTTACCTGGTGGCGTCTTTGTTGCCTGCAGGTTTTCTATCTTATTTCCCGAGGCACCTGCATCATTATTTATGGCTGTTACAGGAGACAGCAGAAAGAGCAGAAAGAGAGAGAAAATGCAAATGCCGAACAGTAATACGACCTTCGAAGTTGCCATCGATATCTATATATGTACATATATATATATATACCTTAATTATTACTCTCACTTAATTTTGTTTCCATTGAAATCGATGGAATGTAACAATATGATTAATTTAATAGTTCTTCAATTTTATTAATACACATCTTCCAAGGGGAAACAAAAGTGCTTCTTTGTATTCACAAATGGCATAATAATTGACCCACCATGTAGGAACTTGTTTGAGATATTTAAAGGTTTGTGTAGAGGAGAATGGTGATGCAAGAAGATAAGGATTAGCACAATGTTGAAGGGTGGGATATAGGGTCTCATGTTGATCAAAAAGAGTTTCAAAAAGAGTTTCTTAGAGGGATTGGAGGGTGGGGAGTGAGTATGCCGAATACATATTCATTGTATTGTCTTAGAGCTTGTAGGGAAAAATAGGGTAGTTTCACTAGGATCGTTAGTAGCATGGCATTATCCTTAGTAACATGGCATTATCGTGATTGAGAAAACCCTAGAATAAAGAAACATGTGAGAGAGATGTATTGCATGTTTCATGGGGATATTTCCTTTCTATGAACTTCAGTTTGTATCATGTGATGCTAGCATTTATGCTATGCATGTATACCATATAGAACAACATATACTTGGTATGATTCATAATTATGAGTATATCGGATCTTGTTGTACGATTATATTTTATAACCTAGTAGAATATATGGATAATGGAGCTAGTAGCGAGAATGATAGATGTTGGATGTGAGGATAGGGAAAGATTATCATGAGATGGAATTGACAAGTCTCGATCATGGCGTATTGTATTTATTGGAAGAAAAGCTGGTTACTATATATTTCATGGTGGTCCATGTAGGTGTCATTGTTTATGTTGATGTAAGAGTTGATAACCGAGGGTTTGAGTACACAAACCCTAGTAAGGATAGGTATATATGGAGACATTGAATATAAACATATTTTCATGCAACATAACTAGGGTTCATAAACCCAAAGGAAGGAAATAATGCGAGTGTGAAGATAATATTTGATAAAAGGATGTTGAAGCCAAGGGAGGACCTATTGCTCTTGATGTGAACTTGTTGTAAATCATTGATGGTTGCTAGGGTTTTCTTAATTTTAAAATGATATAGTTGAAGAGCTACATATTGTACCAATTTTGTGGTGGAATTATGCCCCGCCCCACACATCCTCCATAAAGCAACCCATCTTTGTAGCTTAGTTTTCAAACCTAACTTTACATCATATTTATATATAGAGATAATTGTAAAGGACATCTAATTTCCTCTATAATTTCAGCCTTTACTATGAAGGAGATGAGGAATTGTTCTAGTGCTCAATATGGAGTTGGCATATGCAATCTTACACAGCCATTTGGAAGAAATGTGTAATTAATTCCATGCTAAACATAGAGTTGACATATAATATTTAAAAAATAAATATTAATAGCAAAAAATGTTAGCCATAAATAAAATATTTCAATGTCTATAGTAACATCATTTTCCTTTTCCTTTTAAAAATATTGATATTTCAATATTATTTTGAATAAAATGTTTCAATATCAAAATAGTTTAACAAACTCCAATAACAACTTCATATATTTCTATCCATATATATTGTTCACTATAAATAACATATTTCAGTATTAAACAATTGTAATTTGTTTCTTAAATTATAAATTACATAACTTTTTTAAATCATATAACATTTATAAGATTATGAATTGAAATTATACCTCTAATAAAATTATAATATTTTTTTAATTATTAGATTTTGTTCCTCTGAGAAAAAAACTGATAATATTTTTTAATCAATTCTTCCTACTCATTCCTCATGATAATAAAAAAATAAACCATAACCAAGATAAAATATTTAGAATTGTATTGAGAATACACACAAACTTTAAAACATTTACTGTATTGGGTGAGAAAAAAAACTGATAATATTTTTTAATCAATTCTTCCTACTCAATTCCTCATTAATAAACAAAAATAAACCCTAACCAAGATAAAATATTTATGAGAAACATATTTCATCAATATCTGGATCGATTCGTGCTGATATTTATCGATGATATATTAATATATTCCCGCACCATAGAGGAGCACAAGGAACACCTCAGATTGGTGCTACAGACTCTTCGAGAACACCAGCTATATGCTAAGTTCAGTAAGTGTGATTTCTTCAAGGAAGAAATCCAGTACTTGGGTCATGTAATCACAAGAGAAGGGATTGTGGTAGACCCAGAAAAGATAAAAGCTATAATGGAGTGGCCCGTACAAAAGGATGTAGCGGATATCCGGTCTTTTATGGGATTAGCCGGGTACTATAGACGATTTGTGGAAGGCTTCTCCAAAGTGGCATATCCCATCACTTCCTTACAGAAAAAGGGGAGGGCATTCCAATGGACCCCAGAATGTCAGAAGAGCTTTGAGCAGTTGAAACATCTGTTCACTACATCACCCATTTTAAGTATAGCTGATCCTGATAAGGACTATGTGGTGTGTACTGACCCAAGCAAAGAAGGCGTGGGAAGTGTATTAATGCAAGAAGGTAAAGTGATTGCATATGAGTCTCAGAAGCTAAAAGAGTGCGAGCATAGATACTCTGCTTACGACTTGGAGTTGGCTGCTGTCATACATGCCTTAAAGATGTGGTGACATTACCTTATGGGTAGGAAATTTTTGTTGCTGACCGACCACCACAGTCTGACCAATTATTTTAGCCAACCCACTTTAAACGCTTGGCAAGCACAGTGGGTGGACTTCTTAAGCAATTTTGACTTTGACATTAAACATTTACAGGGAAAGGAAAACCGGGTGGAAGATGCCTTAAGTCGAAAGGTACAGAGTCTGTACGAAATCTCCATCAGTGTATGGAAAAGTCCCTTTCTGAAAATGATAAGAAAAGCGGCAAAACAAGATGCTGAATATCAGCGAATAAAACAACAAATACAACAGTCTACCAACAAGGGAAATCGGCAAGAATTTGAGTTGGATGATGTTGGAATGTTGTACTATAAGAAATGGTTATATGTACCGGAACAAAACAACATTAAAAATCTGATATTGGATGAATTCCACATCAGCCATTATGTGGGGCACCTGGGTTATCAAAAAATGATCACTGCGATTCGGAAGGATTACTTTTGGCCGGGAATGAAGAGGAATGTGGCTGAGTATTTGGCACGGTGTTTAGAGTGTCAACAAATTAAGGCAGAACATCAGCACCCAGTAGGACTATTGCAATCGTTACCCATTCCAGAGTGGAAATGGGAAACCATTTCCATGGATTTTATCACCGGACTACCTAAAACAAAGAGGAATAACAACTCCATTATGGTGGTGGTAGATAAGATGAGTAAAGCTACACATTTTATACATGTGCAATCCACTTACAGGGCTGCACAGATTTCTCATATTTTTATGTAGAATGTGTTCAAATTACATGGACTTCTGAAGACAATAATTTCAGATCGTGACGTGATGTTCACGTCGGCCTTCTGGAGAATGTTATTTGCTAAATTTGGGACTCAGCTGAACTTCAGTACAACATATCATCCTCAAACTGACGGATAGACAGAACGAGTGAACCAAGTGGTAGAGGATATGTTAAGGGCCTATATGATGCAGCAACCGATGTAGTGGGAAGAGTACTTGCACCTGGTTGAATTTTCATACAACAATGGGTAGCATACCTCGACGCAAATGAGTCCCTTTGAGGTCCTATAGGGCCAGAAATGTCGTACGCCCTCAAGCTAGGGTAGACCCGAAGATAAAATGAGTTTAGGACCGGAAATGCTTAAAGAAATGGAAGATATGGTGAAGAGGGTACGTGCTAATTTAAAAGCTGCTCAGGACAGACATAAGATTTTTGCTGACCGGAAGAGGAGGTTCAAGGAATACCAAGTTGGTGACCATGTTCATATCAAAATTCAAGCCAAAAAGAGTACACTGCAATGGAGTGGGTGTGCCAAGTTGGCACGCCGATATTGTGGACCATTCCAAGTCTTGGCAAGGGTCAGACCGGTGGCTTACCAACTCGCTCTACCAAGTCACATCTGGGTTCACAATGTCTTCCATGTTTCAGTGTTGAAAAAACATGTTTATGACCTTAGGCATGTGATCAAATGGCAGGACATTCACGTGGGAAAATTGTTGTTACAATAGACCTGTCAAAATGATCATTTTTTTAAATTATTATTAAATTGAAACATTGTATGTTACAGGTCGAACCGGAAGGAGAGGTCTTGGTCGAGCCACTGAGCATCCTGGACCGAAGAGAAGTATAGCTGCGGAGACGAGCTATTACCCAATTTAAAGTCCAGTGGCGACACTTTGGGCCTGAGGAGGCCACTTGGGAAGATGAGGAGCTGATGAAAAGGACTTATCCAGGGTTGTTTATGGCTGAAAGACATCGGGACGATGTCCAATCACAAGGGGGAAAGATGTAATGACCTCGGAAAAATTGTAAATATTTTGTTACCACCATGGGTGAAAACATTGGACAAGGATTATTATTTTTTTTGTTTAATTATAATACTGTTAATTCTGAATTTGAGCATTGATTGGGTAAAATAAAATATTGTAACCTCTCATTTGGAAGTTGTTTTATTTTCTTGATTGTTAAAAAAAAAAAAAAACAGTTGCCAGCAGAAGGGGAGAACCCTAATTGCTTTCCCAGTACTAAGAAAGGAAAAAAAAGGGAAAGACCCGGGGCGGTTGAGGAACAGACGGGACACGGGATGGCAAAATTATGCTAAGGCTGGTAATGACCAGATTAGCATTGCCACAAAGGTGCAAGAAAAGTTTGTTGAAGGTTGTGACCTGGCAGACACGCTTGGGGGGAGATTTGGTCGCGCAGACAAATCTCATGGTCCGGAGGAAGACAAGCAGAGAAATAGTGGTGACAAGGTTCTGAAAGAAGGAAAAAATTACTGTTCATGCAAGATACAGGTGAGTACCGCTATGACAATCTTGTGATACCATTACTGCACTGTTGAAAAGCTCTATTAAGTTATTGGGTTAGTTTTTTTAAAAGGATTATGAATTAGGGAAACTTTGATAAAAAAAAAAAAAAAACTAGTCTAATCCTAGAAAACCTACGCTGTAAGTGAACTGGGATGATTCCAATTCTTTCTTTTTGTGACATTTTTAGTACTAGAAGAAGGCCTTAAGGGTTAAAGCCACAAGTCTCAAAACCTACCATTAACGACAGCCTTGAGATGCATTTTACCCTAGCAAACATTAGGTTCATTCTTCCTTAAACAAATAAAGAAACTGAAATGATCTTCTGCAAGCGAAGGAAATGACAAAACCAGATGGGAAACTAACTGTAACATTTAGTAGAAGTGAACTAGTAAACAACGGAATTGTTACAATAAATTTCACACAAGGTCGTTAATGAAATTAAGTTACCAGCGAAAATAAAGCATCGCTACAGGACCCTTGCGCCCCCTGATGGGTTGGCCGCGGACCAGGGCCATTGATAACAAATAAATTGTATAGGGAACAGCTTTTCCGACCTGTAAATCAAATTTGGAAACATATAATATATTATATACATATATACATATATATATATATACTATATATATATATAATATATTATATATATATATATATAATATATATATATATATATATATTATATATATATATATATATATTATTATATATTATATCTATATATATATAATATATATATATATATATATATATATATCTATATTATATATTATATTTACTATATTATATATTATATATATATATTATATATATATATATATTATATATATATATGATATAACTTGAAGTCGACAAGGAGAACCTTCACTTCAACATGGGTAATAACCAGAATGATTTCGAACTAAAATGCAAATAAGTGTATTGCAAGGATCAGACCTCAGCATTCACAATCTAGTAGAACCAATCACATAAAAATAAACAGGACGAGTAATGATTATGTTTACTTGTCAAAAGAAATATCCCTACATATACATATAGAACCAGAAGGAAAATAAAGTAGCCGACATAACCCAAATTCAAGAGCCGAAAAGTTAAAAACCACATGTAAATAGATATCAGTCCAGAAATGGAATAGAGGTCCATGGCATATCTTAATAGAGTTATACAACTTGTCAACCTGCATACACAGGTGAGGTAAATAAACAATAAAATACAAACATTAGGCTGAGGAGAGGACGACACTAGATTCATTATAAGAATCATTGTCAGGCGGTAAGCCCCGAAACCTAGAGAACATAATTGAACTATATCCACTACAATTGACAGAGTACATGAAACTGGAACCCCCCTTCAGTGGGTGGCAGAACGGTGAGGAGAAACTCTGATAAAGGAAGAAAGAAACTCCTATCCAGAGCAATAAACGATAGCCCAACCTGACCAGACAATATACATGATATAAGTTTCTAGAAAATCCATTGAGCTCCCTAATTTCACCATAGACCATATTACCAGGGTATCATAAGGTATGAACTTATCTACGAGAAGTGGTGTGCCTTGCCTTGAGGAGAAACTACTTCATCTTCCTATCTGGTAGCAGATTCGGATGCTGGGCACCATTTCAACCTAGAACAATGAAAACGGATTAGAGCCTGCCTGTAAAACCGCAAGAAGAAGAGAACAGAATGCATTATAACTAGTCATTAGATTAGGGTAGCTCACCCTAACCTGAGAGCCAAACGAGCAGTCATTTCCACATGAGGATGCATAAGGATCATCCTGTAGGTGAGGCAAAAGGAGAAATCCCCAGCTTGCAACTCGGGCAAGCAACATAACACCAGACAGAGCCAAGTGCAAAAGACCAAAATGAAACAATGAAGCTCCAACTTCGGTAGTCAAGGGTTGAGTAATCAATTGGAAGACAGCGAGTCGTTCGATGGAATAGATGAGTTCTCCTCCGTTGATCTGCTCAGGAATCCCGAGGAAATGGTACTACTGCAGCTACAATTAATTCGACAACAAAACAAAGCCTAATGGCGGTGGATGAAGGCTTAGCTGTCGAGCCCTGGAGACGTTGCCGTTAATAGCAGGTGGAAGAGTATTGCCCCAGTACTCATTAACATGCAAAAACATAAATATAAACAACCCCGTCATACTTTGGAGTCTGTGCAATACCTGAACGCTAAGATAAAATGGAGGTAAATAGATTATAAATCAATGCGTAGGTAATCTGCATGCCAACTGTAAGTTAATTAATGTTTTTATTTTATTTTTTTTACGGGGGAGATGTTACACTGACACCGATCACTCTAACAGAGATTCACAGTTTTTTGGGCCTTGCAAATTTTTATCAGAGGTTCGTTTTGGGATTCTCCCATATCACTTGGAGTTTGCATCAAATTCTAAGGGTGGGGTAAAAGAAATTTTTTCCTAGTGTGAGTCCCAACATATGGCATCGTTGAGTTGAAACAATGATTCTGCTCTGCAATGTTACTCACATTGCCAGACCTGAAGAAAGTATATGAAATCGAGACATACACCCGAGACTACGTTATTGGTGCAGTCTTCACCAAACACAAGCATCGAGCGACAGGTCATAGTAAGACACTTTTTGATACAATTAAGGATTAGCCCACCTATGATAAATTTATGTATTCCATTGTGTAGGCTTACTGATGATGGAAGCCTTACATTCTGGGGAAGGAGACGGACATCCACACCGATCACCGACCTCTTTAGTTTATATACAAATAAGGGAAGTTGTGGAATGATCACCATAAGAAGTGGTCTACATATTTGCAACAATTCCATTTGGACATTAAATACAAAAAGGGCACCATCAATAATGTTACAGACTTCTTGAGCCGACCCCTAGTTATAGAACTGACTACTGTTTTCAAATCTTATGGCTATGAGACCTTTAAATGGTCATAACTATAAAACAATGATCCAAAATTCACCTCCACATACCTGACTCTAGTATATGGAAAATAAGTCCTTGATTTTCACCTCCAAGACACATTATTATGGTACCATTACCACCTTTCTATTCCTTCAAGTGAGTGTGGCAAGCTGAATTGGGAGGCCCCGTATAGTTTTTTCGCATGACACTTTGGTGTGGAGAAAATTGTGGTTGTACTACAAAAATACTTTTATTGGCCTAAACTATGACTAGATGTTGGGAAATATATCAAATCCTGCACTATCGGTGTCATCCCCAAGCCAACCATCAAGAAACAAGGCATGTGCACTCCTCTACCTACTTCTAGCTTGTCATGGGAATCCATCTCCATGAACTATATATCTAACATCCCTTATACCAACCATGGCAACGACCGTGTATTTGTGGTCACGGATAGACTTTCTAAGATGGTTATATTGGTGGTGTGCAAAAGGAATATCACAACAGAGGAAAATACCAAACTCTTATTTGAACAAATAGGGTACATTTTGGGACCCCACAGATCATTGTATTACATTGGGATAACAAGTTCCTAAGCACATCCTAGTCAAGCCTCTAGACACTATTGAACACCAAGCTCTCCAAGTCGACTGCCTTCCATCCCAAGGCTAATGGGTAGACGAAGGTCATCAATAGGATGATAGTGCACATATCTGCATGTACAACTCCAAGTGTCCATAAACCTCAAAGGAGAGTCTTCCCTATGTGCAACACAATTATAATAAAGCACTCCATATCTCAACTGGTTATAGTCCCTTTCAATTCGATCTAATATTTCAACCATTTTCTCTAATTGATGTTGCCATGCCTCATGCGAGTACATAGACAAAATCCACACATGTATTGTCTAAGGTAGATAAAGTGACCAAATTTATTGAATGCATCTGACACATCTTCCAGCACGTTCATGACATCTTGGAGAAGTCAAATTCGAAGTACAAGAAGTGACATGATCAACATCAGATGCAACAGAAGGTTCAGGTGTATAATAAAATTTGGTTGCATTTGCAAAAATAACACCTTATTGTAGTTCATTGGAAGTTCATACCACTTTGATATGGTCCTTAAACCATTACGAAGGATATGGGAGACAATGATTTTGAGCTCATCATTCCCCCATTCCTTAACCTGCACCCATTGTTCGATGTGGACCACCTTTGACCATACACCCCACCATTATTGGACACATTTGACATCATAGAGAAACTCACGCCAATAGAGTTAAACACAAACTGCATGGAACATGCCATAATTGATCGAATTATGTACACAAAAGTTAAGAACACTAACCAACATAATATTCAACTATATTGGGTTCTCAAATTTGGCCAACTCCTACACCAAGGCAAGTGGCTCACCAAGGACAAATGTTAGCAGAAATTCCCCCATCTCATGGATGCACTCAACGTAATGGGGACCATTTCTTCCTAAGGGGGGAGGACTGATCCAAGTGGATGTTGATGGCCACCGACCTATTCCACTTAGACCCCCACAAATGCCTCTTTCATTTTCTAAATTTCCTTAACTGTAGCACAATTTACTATTTTGGATGTTTTTGAGGCCCTAAACTTCTCGAGCAATTTTTAGGCCCATAAATGACATTTTTGTGGTAAATAGGGGCCAACAAGGATATTTTACTAGTGTTGTCTATTAAGATTTTTTATTAATTGGATAGATCTTTCTAGCGAGGCATTATTGCATCAAATAGAGATTTTATGCCAACGTTACGACCTAGGGAATTTTATGTACCAATTTCTCCGAGCGAGGTCCATAGTTTTGGTACTTCATCTCCTAGGGTTAGGTGTTTGGATGTTTATGGTTTTTCATTGTTTCTCAATAATAAATATTCCTCTGGTCCTCATTGTAACACAATTCAGAGGCATGTAGTCTCTACGTCTCTTCTCATAGATAAACTACCATTGTTTGATCTAGTCTTATTTCCATTCGGTTTGTAAGCATATGTCAGTATTTGATATTAATCAAATGAACTTTTATTTCTCTTTCATATTTTTATTTATGGTTATATCTATAATTCTTAGCATTCTTGTTTAAGCTCGAATTAACATAACTCAATGTGAATACCCAAACCATATTTTAAGTTCAATATTTATGCTTATTTTTAGCTGAATAAGATTCACATTATTTGCATTTGATGTGCCGATTTACACCGGTAGAACCTAGTGTGTTGCCAACAATGTACTATAATGCATCTATTTGTAAACATTCAATGAAGGTCACATTAATCACCTTCCAAATGAAATGCATCCTTTAAGGAAACTTCTCAATTGTTCACTACTCAACATGGAAACAAGAAACTCCTTATATTCTTAGAAAGTACTAGTGTGGTATAAATATGTGTAACCATTTCTAATTAGGGGTTTTGACTTCTTTCATAAATTAATGCTCATGTATTCCACCCAAATTCATCTTTTTCTTTGAGGGTTTCATATATTTTCAGTCCTTCTAGAGGTGCTTGAATAACATATTCTTCTTAGTGTGACAAGGTTGCTTATGTATAGCCATGGTACTACCTAATTAATTATGATTGTAAACATATGGCTTTAGCTTGACTTCTGTCGTCACTTTAACAATGATTTTAACTCACTTTGGTATCTTGTTATACTTTTATTATTTAAATTAATTTCTCTAAATAGGATGGAGTACTAAAGTTGGACTATCTTTTATGATATATCTAACCCTAATACAATTTTAAAAAATAGATAATAACGGGGCATGAATCATATCTTTCAAATATTTCTAGAAACTCATTTGCTAAATGAGAAAATCGACTATGTGCATTATAAGTTTGTGTTCAATACATTTACTAGTAATAACTCCTAGCATAATTCATTTTCTACAATTTACATTTCCCTCATTATTATGTAACTATGGTGTAGTAGTGGAGATTCGCTATAGATGAGACTACTGAAATCCTTGAATAAGGGTTGGCACTTAAAATTTACTAGAACATGGCGTTAGGCGATTCAATGGAGATGACTATTATTTTTCATTGAGATAAAAACTAGAGCAACTTGGTGGGAAGGATAGACAAGTGTCATGTTAAAAGTAAATAATATATATATGTTCATGAACCTTGGGGAGCCATATGATCATCCATAATTAGCCTTTTTACCAAGGCTAGGCATCTTGATTGCTTGATTTTTGTAATATATATATATATATATATATATATTATATATATATATATATATTATATATACGACTTAATTATTACTCTCTCTTAGGTTGAGAAATAATTTTGTTTCCATTGAAATCGATGGAATGTAACAATATGATTAATTTAATAGTTCTTCAAGTTTATTAATACACATCTTCCACGGGGAAACAAAAGTGTTTCTTTGTATTCACAAATGGCATAATAATTGACCCACCATGTAGGAACTTGTTTGAGATATTTAGAGGTTCGTGTAGAGGAGAATGGTGATGCAAGAAGATAAGGATTAGCACAATGTTGAAGGGTGGGGAGTGAGTATGCCAAATACATATTCATTGTATTGTCTTAGAGCTTGTAGGGAAAAATAGGGTAGTTTCATGAGGAATCCTTAGTAGCATGGCATTATCGTGATTGAGAAAACCTTAGAATAAAGAAGCATGAGAGAGAGATGTATTGCGTGTTTCATGCGGATATTTCTTTTCTATGAACTTCAGTTTGTATCATGTGATGCTAGCATTTATGCTATGCATGTATACCATATAGAACAACATATACTTGGTATGATTCATAATTATGAGTATATCGGATCTTGTTGTATGATTATATTTTATAAGCTAGTAGAATATATGGATAATGGAGCTAGTAGGGAGAATGATAATAAAATTGTTGATGTTGGATGTGAGGATAGGGAAAGATTATCATGAGATGGAATTGACAAGTCTCGATCATGGCATATTGTATTTCCTGGAAGAAAAGTTGGTTACTATATATTTCATGGTGGTCCATGTAGGTTTCATTGTTTATGTTGATGTAAGAGTTAATAACCGAGGGTTTGAGTACACAAACCCTAGTAAGGATAGGTATATATGGATACAATGAATATAAACATCTTTTCATGCAACATACCTAGGGTTCATAAACCCAAAGGAAGAAAATAATGCGAGTGTGAAGATAATATTTGATAAAAGGATGTTGAAGCCAAGGGAGGACCTATTGTTCTTGATGTGAACTTGTTGTCAATCATTGATGGTGGCTAGGGTTTTCCTAATTTTAAAATGATATAGTTGAAGAGCTAGATATTGTACCAATTTTGTAATAAATTTGTTATCATTTATTTTTGCTATCCAGAATTTTGGGAGTGCAAATTTGATTATTCTTATTCAATTATGTTCATGATTAAATAATTTTCAATACTTATCTTTCATGTTGATTTGATATAAAGTTTGGTTGAAAATGTTAAGTGTTGTAATATATAACATGAAGATGAAGAACATTTTTCTATTACACAAATTATTATAATAAAGTTATTTTCATATTTCGCATGTTCTCAGAGAAGTGTGCCCTAAGGGATAAACTATTATATCACTAAGAATATTCCTAACTAACATGTCTTTAGAAACCCAATTGAAGCACCTTCAAGAGTATAACATTTCATAGTGCTCACTTCACAATATGTGATATTGCATCATCACGACATAGATGCAAATTCAACATAACAATATAACACTTCAACTTCTAATTAAATAAAATCTTTAATTCATACATAAGTAAAGAAAATATAACATACATACACACTAAAAATTCTCTCAAATGTACATTTTTAACAAAATGGCACAATGTATTCAATATACAATACACCATCTCATGCATAAACATGGAGGTATGGCATGAGGTGACCTATATAGAAGATGATTATAATATATGAAAAACATCTATTGCCCAAACATGATCATTTGGCATATGATGTTATATATACAAAAGGGGTTTCTTGACTACTTCCATCATCACCACCATCATTTGCATCCTAGATGTCGAATGTTCTCCTCTTACTAGGAACATGAGCTCTATATTTTTTTATTGTGGGGCATGCTTCTTCTCTGTATGGACTCTTAAACAAATGACATTGTCATTAGATTTTTTCCACAATATATTACACAACTACAAACAAATACTTCATAATTGAAGCTCATAAAAATCATCAAATATAATCTAATCAATCATGATGATGTTTGCCTCCTTTGTGGCACTAACCTCTTTACTATACCACTCTTCAATAGTTACTATTTTTAGAGCATGGAATTAAAAAAAAAAAAATACCTAGAATCAGATGAATTCATCATAAATAAAACAAATCATCAATGACTAATGTGAACGCAAATGTCTTTCCCAACGATAGAGATTCATTAGTAGGTGTAGTATGCTACACAACATGTTAAAAGGAAACATCTATTTTTGTTTCCTTTGGATTGCCATTATGGATGGATGGTCAAATGACTACATGGGGATATCTAGAGAAAGCACTTGAGATGGAACAATGGTAGTCAAGGTCATTGTGTGGGGTAGGGACGGGGTTGTTGAATGGTCTATGGATGCAATATTTGTGTGTGGATGGGTGGTGAAGGTGGTGGAGGGAGGTGATGATGAGCACCCATGGATTATATTGATAATGGAAGTTCACCAATAAAGGTAACCTAGGTACCAAACAGTGTGGAAATTTGGGGATGATGATTGGAAAATTATGGGAAGATCAGGAATAAATGGGGAATGATATATAGGTTTAAGAAGTAAAATTTGAGAAAAACAAGGAATTTGCACAGACATTTACAATATTTCAATTATTAAAACGAAGAAAAAGGAACGTAAGAAAAAATGCTAGGAGAGATAATACCTTTTGAGGATGAGAACCAAAGAGAAGTTGTTGGGTTGTGTTATATTCTTTCCACATAGTTAACAGGGGGTTTGAGGGAAACCCGTAACCCCACTTTATGGGGTTCGGGGCAGCGCCCTGGAAAATTTTGGTTTTGGACCCTATGTTAGCTTGGGCGGACCCACTTATGGTTTTGTGCATGATTTTCGCACATGTTTTTTGGATGCGATGATTTTCGGTCCATGGTTTTGGACGCGATGTTTTTCGGTCCATGGTATTAGATGATTCAACATGTATAAATATGTATTGCAACATTGAACGGAACATAATGAAAATCAAGCTGGTAGTCCCAGTTTTGGGATCCAGTGGGAAATTTCTGTGTATATGTGTTTTATGTGTTATGCTCTCACATTTTTATTTTTTCCTGTGATTTTGAATTCGTATGCAGGTAATTTCTGTACGAGGTCAAAAACTACATTTGGTATCAGAGCTGTTTTGGCTTCAAGGGGACGCCTTTGTTGCTGAGGGGTTTCTCTCGGGCCTGTGGTAGACCCTGTTTAGTGGGAGATCTACGAGATCGATTTTGGTGGTGAAAGAAGATGGCGAGCAGTGGAAAGATAGAGATTGAGAGTTCAATGGTCAGAGTTTTGAGTTGTGGAAACTCAAGATGGAGGATCTGTTGGTGGATAAAGATCAGTGGATCGCGGTAGATCCGGGTACTAAACCAACAGGAGTGACCAATGAAGAATGGAAGAAGTTGGATCGGGAAGGCAAAGAGCACAATACAATTGTGTGTCTCAGATTCAGTATTGCTGAATGTATCAGGGGAAGCTACGACGAAGGCTTTGTGGTACAAGTTAGGGACTTTGTACCAATCTAAGTCTCTGGTGAATAAACTGTTCCTGCGGAAAAAGCTGTATAACCTGAGGATGAAAGATGGAGACTCGGTGACAGAGCATATAAATGTGTTTAATACTGTGGTAAGTCAGTTATCATCTGTTGATATTAAAATTTCAGATGAGGATAAGTGCATCAGTCTATTGTGTTCTCTACCAAATTCGTGGGATAGTCTGGTTATTGCAATAGGTAGCAATGCAACTGCTTTGCATTTTGATGAAATAGTCTCAGCCTTGCTAATGAAGTAGATGAGATGGAAAAATATGGACAACCAGAAATGCAATGCCTTGTCTGTACGAGGACAATCCCAAAACAGAAACAAAAATAAGTCATCGAGTGGGAGATCTAAATCTAGAGGGAGATCTAAATCTCCAGGAAAACCTATAAAGGTGGTGTGCTAGAAATGCGGAAAGGAAGGGCACTTCAG
>APFE030896944.1:0-16515 GCA_000404065.3 Pinus taeda | reverse complement strand
GGGGGGGGTGAATCAGTATTATCTAGTTCTTTTACCAAATCTTCCTTATTTACACTTTGAATTATTTTTTCATATCAGTACCATAAAATAATGAGCATGAACGAGAAAAACAGACAGTCACATCAAAGAACACCAGATATAAGGTGGGAACCCAATGTGGGTGAAAACCACCTGCTGCAATATGTCTCTATCTTCTTTCAAATTAGAAACTCCTTTTACAATGGTCTTGTACTGGTGCAGTCCTTTACCAGTACGTAGGCTGCAACCTGCAGAGAGCTTCAACTCTCTCTCGTTTTCCAGTCTCTGCTGGAAGGGAGCTACAACCCCCTACTTCTTTTCAAGGACCACTTTTCATAAATTTTCAAACTGGATCCATATACATCAAATGATCATCAAGTACATGTAAATTACACAGTTAGCTGAAGTAACCAGATCAACAATAATAGAACTGAACCCAAAACACCTTATCAACAGAAAAATTCAGTCAACAGAAGATCTTAAGACAGATATGCAGATTTCCTTTCACTGGCCTATGTCGCTACACACTTCACCCTCTGCTTCTCTACGTATACCCGCAGAGCTCTTTCTGCTGCACTGTGTGACCACACATTTCTTCTTCTGTCGCGCTGCGTACAATACGCACTCAGATTCACTATCGTGTCGCGTACTGCCACAGAGGTACGCACCCAGAAAGTCTATCGTACCGCGTACTTTTACTGTGCGTATGCACCTGGACCACTACTGCTCTGCGTACCCACGCACTGCGCCTTCGTTGCCTCTGCGTACCCATGCACTGCGCCTTTGTCACCTCTGCGTACCCACGCACTGCACCTTTGTCGCCCCTGCGTACCCACGCACTTATCCTACTTCTTGTCTGCGTGCCCACGCACTCGCACCGTTAATCACCTGCGTACCTCTGATTAGGGCCGAAATACAGTCAGATGCTCAGATCTGATCTTGCGCTCGAGAGATCACCCTTCATAGATTCGTTTTCAACTTCTCTTTTATAGATCAAGCTTTTAAACCGAGAACCCAATATTTCAGATCTTAAGATATTCAATTTTCAAAAGATACCCAAGCCAAATGATATCCTTTGCTTTATATAGGCAAGCTCTTCCTCAAATCATGGACCAATACCACGGGCCAAAACCATAATAATACAATACCATCGGCTAAATACCAAGGGTTAAACATAAGAAACCCCACGTGTGCTTTTCTCTGCCTTGAAATGAGTGTACTGGGGGTACGCACCTCCTGAACGGCTGACCTGCATGGCGTACCTGCGGGTACGCATTTTCTGAATTGTTCTCTTGCGTACTTCTTAATTTTCATCATATTGAGAGCCTTGCCATGGGTCTTGCCATCAAGTACAACATATGTAACATATAACCTCACCAGAAACATAATGCCAACAGTTTGTGTGATAGTATGTGGTAGGAACATAGAACTAGTAGTTCCATTGCTAGTGGTGTCTTGAACTCATTCCTGACTCTAGGCAGTGTTTGATGAACTCATCATGCATACCAGAGCTCCTGTGGCTACGTGAATGTCCTTCAGCAAAGGGGGTTCTCTAGGGTATGTACCGAGGATAATTTCTGGTTTAAATTTTTGAGGTCTAAATTCAGTGAAGCTTATGATCAAATCTAGGGAAGATCCTACAAAAGGTAGCACACCATCAAGGGTGGTGGATATCTTGTTCTCATAGTATGCGAGTTGGTCAACTGTAACTATTTTTCCATGATGAGGCAACATCATCATCTTGAAGATGGAATATGCCACTATAGTCATTGTATACATGTAACTTTATCTAATAATCATATTGTAATCCAACTGTGCATCTAGGACTTGGATGCTAATGAGCAAACTTTTACTGGCGATTTGCACCGACACGTTTTAAAATAGGCCTACGGGGACTGAAGGGTACCCGTTGTATGCTATGAGAGTAATTTTACATGGTTTGAGTTCAGGAGATCCAAGTTTTTTCCAAATTGTTTTAGACATGATACATGTAGATGCTCCTTGATTAATGATGCATAAGTGGATGTTTATATTTCGGATTATGACTGGAATTTGGAAGGTGACTATTGATGGAAGACAAGGAAATTCATGTTGAAATCCATTAAATGAGAACTGCAAGGGTTAACTGTGCCTAATGTGGAAAGTAAGGCTTTACATTGGGCTATGAATGTTTACAAGACTTCCAATGTCGACATAGATGATGAAGATTGGGCTAAGTCATCAACTATGTTGTAGCTATGAGAAACCTTTGAGTTACGTCATGTTCATTGTAAAGGCCCTTTAACCATTTTTGGGATGGCTTATATAGGATGTCAATGAATTTTCAAAGGTTCTATAGGTGCTACAGTGGTCAAGGTCGATGGGCTGGTTTCTGGTGGATTTTCGTAATCCAAGTTTTGCATCTATAGGAGAATGTCTTCCCCTGCCATGTAAATTGAGGTATTCTGGGAACTTCCTCTAGGAGGATTCTGATATTATTGTTGGGAGGGTTCTTGTTGAGTATTTACCAATCCCTAATGGAAGATGAGATTTTGAGTTACTATAGGTTGTTGTTTCTTCCCCTCCTACCCCTAGTATCATTCATCATTTTCAGCTCTAGCAGTTGAGGGCAATGATCGGTGTAATGACCATATTCCTCACAGATGACACACACATGATTAGTCCATATACCAAGGTTCTTGTTTTTAATTTGTGAGTTAATATTGGTCTATCCCTAGTTTGGATTCGAGTTGGGTTTTCCCCTAGATGATGCCAATGTGTTGCCCCCCTGTCCAGGCTCTACCTTTGGAATTTTCTTTCCTTTTTTATTTGTAGTGTTGGTTTAGTTGTCTTTAATTATTCAAACGATTGGTGTTGTTGAGGGAGAGAAGGTTGCACTAAATGAACCCATTTATTAGCTTGTGCTGGTGGGTTATTCTATTTGGCTGTTGGGAAAGGGAAATATTGATTCCCTTGTCCTTGGATGACATATGTGTTATGGGAAGTGGAAATAACTTCTGCATTCCTAGGGGAGTACTAATTTCCCTGTGTGGGAGATGGTATTGATTAACATGTATAGCAGGATTCTACATAGGTGTAAGTTGATAGGGATAATATCCTATGTTTTGAGGTGGTGGTGTTACAAGTGTGGCACCAAATGGCTTGCCACTGTACATATTTCAAGAGTATTGGAAGGTGTTTCTAGGTTGATTTTGGGCTATGGTCCCAGTAAACCCACATGAAACATAGATGCGCTTGGTAACGCATCTTGGTAACTCTAGTTTAAAAGTTTTTAGGTTGGCCGCATCTAGAAGGACATGATAGAGGTATCCAAATTGCATGTATATGAGCTCTAATTGTTGGGATTTGCTAATATCCTCTTGCTTATTTTTTGGGGATGAATTCACCACATATTTTGAAATTTCTAATGTGAGATATATTAAAAAATATTTGAGGATAATTTTTTCTTCCAGATGAGCTTCACACAGGCTATGATGTTTCTTCCATTCATGGATGTGGTCCAATATGTGTGTAGCATATGGTCACTTGAAATGGGTTAGGAGTTTTAATACCGAGTCTTAGCAAGCTGAGAGCTGGAAGAATGTGAGGAATGTTGTGTCTAGAGAACCAAAATTCCCATGTGACCTAGAGGGTTAGCCTATGTAACATTTTTCTCTGGCCCCTACAAGGGTGGGTTAAAGAAGTCTATTGTAGTGACTACAACCACCCTCCAAGCTT
This sequence comes from Pinus taeda, assembly GCA_000404065.3. Taxonomy (NCBI): domain Eukaryota; kingdom Viridiplantae; phylum Streptophyta; class Pinopsida; order Pinales; family Pinaceae; genus Pinus; species Pinus taeda. Next base: position 12,780 of record APFE030896944.1, on the reverse strand, counting down.
TTTCCTTGGCTTCGTTCTGGAGCCTCCCTACCAACCTTTCACAACATCATGTCTTGCTTCGTTAAGCACAAAAGCTTCAGTGATTTTATTGCAGAAGCACATTCATCTATCCAAGCGTGATGCATTCCCCTCATCAACTATTTCTTCGAACTTGGTCCAGCTGTAGGCTGAGCAGCTCCCTCAAGAAATTGCGTAATTATGGAGAGAAACCAACCTTCCCTCTAGAAATTATGCAATTTAGTTTGGGACCTTGTTGGGCTCCAGAATTACGTAATTCTACCAATCAAGCTTCATCCAAAAAATTACAGAAATCCTCCCAGCAGGGCTGTTCAGTGAAGGAATTGCATAATCTTGGGTAGCAGTCAGTTGCACTGCCCAGAAATTGTGCAAATATCCTGGGCAGCTAGCCTAGCTCCCTTCCAGAAATTTGCATTTTCTCCCAGTAATTCGGAAGCTCTTGCATGTACAGTTGGTTTGACTAGTTCCACCCAGGACCAAGGAAAATTGACTTGCATGCGTGGGCTTCTTTTCCCAGAATAGAAAACAAAACATGAAAAAAGCATCCCTAGATTTTAGAGTGCTATTTTTAGCAGCCGGAGGTTACATGCAAAGATAATTTTAGAATCTTTCCTCCAAGTGTCACTTTTTCCTAGATTTTTGGCATGCACATCATGAGATTCAAACTTATTTATTTGACACTCCAGAGGTCATTTCTTCACATCGATCTTGGAGCTCTAACATCCCACAACACATCTGGGACTCTTTGACACATCCATCTCTGCTATTCATGGGTAAGTGGTCTCCACTTGTCTTTTGTAGCATTTCCATTGCTTTTTGTGTTTTCGCTTGTGTGAGTGTTGTTTGCTTGATTTCTTCGAATTCTTGCTGTATTTTACATGAATACTAGCTTGTACTAGCACTATTTCAGTTTTTGTTACTATCTCACTGTTGTTGCATGCATGAAACTATTTTGCGTGAATGATCGCCAATTCAATGACTCAATTCACCGACATGCATGATGTTCCATTTTCTTAATCTTTCATTCACCATTTGCATGTATCATCATTTGCTTTTACTTACACTCTGTATCGCCATGCATTCACTTTCACATTTTCTTTCAGTTGCCCATGGGCGGGTCTGGGCAACCTTGGCTCAGACTCTGCCTCACTAAGACAACATTGCACAATCTTGAGAAGGAAGGCTTTGTCTTCCCCTCTAGAAATGCACATTTCTTCCCAACAGTTTTTCCCCAGGCCTGCTTTGGGCAATTCTAAGGGAGTGTGAATACTAGCCCAGAAAATTGTGTAATGTAGTCACTGAGCCTGCAACCATTGCTAGCTAAAATTGCGCATTGCACAATTCTGCGCAATTCTAGCAGTCAAAAGTCAACCTGGATTGTGCATTGTGCAATTCCAGTAGCGAGTCATGCCTCCCAGACAACCCAGACAACCTTTTTCTCAGTTCTGGCAGCCAGTCAACCATCCTTCTAGAATAAATTGCGCAATAAATTCCTATCAATCCCCAGGTATGCATTATGTCATTCCCGAATTCACTTTGTTTTTCACTAACAGATTTCTTGCCATGCATGTCGCTTTGTCTCCAGATATAGTAGGTGTTCTTCTACCTCTTAACATTTAGGCTCAATGACCTTCAAGAAAGTAGGATCAAAGGACACTGATGGAATTTCAACTGGAGTAGCGTTTGAGCGAGTGTCCGCAAGTCTACAAACCTATGAAGATACCAAGCTGGTTCTAGACAAGGACATCAAGCTGAAATGAAAATAGGTCAATGATGCATTTGCAAGCACATTTGGGGAAGACCTCGAAGACCTTCAGGTATATGTGAACATTCACAAGTCTGGCTTGTATCGGATTGCATGCAGATACTGTGTGTTCTTATGCGCAACCATGATACACTGGATCATCTCACACACTAACCCTGAGACAATGACCTTGAGCAATGTCAGCGGGACGAATATTGCAACCTTCAAGGCACACGATTATGATGAGATGTATCAGATGTTGGAGCTTGTGACTATCATGGAGACTCCCTTTAGCTTACCTAACAAAAATGCCAACTCCAGAGACATTATGGAGAACCAGGTAAAGGATCCAGCTAGATTCAGGATGATACCTAACCAGATCTACAAGACAAAGGTACTGCAGAAGGCATATCAATACTTGGTCATCTTTGTATGTCAATTGTATGGCTAAGAAAGCACGAAAACCTTCCCACAGAGTCGGGTGATCATGTTGGACCAACTGTCCAGACAGGGAAAACCGTGAAATTAGATTGGCATGTTGGCTCTTTAGCTGAAGGAACATGTAATGAGGGCTTGACAACCGCCCAAAGGTATGCAAGAAGAAATCTACATGTCCGCCTACACCTTGGATGTAGTCTGTGCCCGATATGAGTTCCCGAGCTTGAAGTGGGCATGGTCACTGGTGGAGACTACTCTCAACACTTATTGTAAGATGTTGTCCGAATGCAGCTTCAAAGAAGTTATCACACAACTGTCCGATCAGTTTTTCACCCTGGTTTACAATATGATATTCAAACAAGATCCACCCTGCATGTCGATGGCAACAATAGAGGCATTGATAGACTTAGCTGATTTGTATACCTCACCATCTGGCACCTTCATATGGATGTACAGTGCGGAGAAGCCTCCACATGTTCTATTGAAGTTTGTCTTGGACGTGCTCATCATGCAAGAAATAACATATCACATCTCGATAGGACTGATAGCTAGACAACACCACAATAAGAGGGCACATTAGCCTGCTCTTCTGATGCACATTGGGTTATACAAGAACCAGAGTTTCAAGCATGTGGATGTTGAAGTAGAGTAGATGAAGAATTATCCATTCAACCTCTGAAGTTACAATATGTATGACCTGCACTGTCTTGTGAAAGCTCACTACACAAGAGTATAGTTCAACTAGATCCATAGGGGATTTCATTGGGTGGAGGAGGACCCATGGAGATATTGCTACAGTTTCTCGAAACCCCATGAACAAGTCAACTTCATTGTGGAATGGTTAGTGAAGCAACATGAAGCAACATCTCGGAGAGCACCAGAAGCAGCAGCGACAGTAGAGGCGAACATACCAGTGTGCGATAAGGGAAAAAGGAATATTTTTGATCGCATGGAGTAAGAGAAAAGCTGAAAGTTCCAAGAAGATCCACTTGTGGTGAAAAAAACTTTAGCCATAGAGGAAAGGAGGCAACAACACGACAAGAGAAAGACGAAAAGGCATCGAGAGAAAGGGAGAATGGAGGAAACATAGAAGGAGATACTCCGAAAGGAACAAGAGTTGCACAAATAGAAGAGGGAAGCGTGGAAACAATAGGTATAGGAGGGGGCACAACATGTGCAAATGGATGAAACAATGTACGTACAAGTAGTGGACTCATTAGAACAGTTGGCATCAGGAAAACAGGGTGAACCATCGCAGGAGCAAGACTTTGCTCAAGAGATAGAGCAAGCGCTTGAACACATGGACACAAACATGGAGCAACATGAGTTAGAGCAGGACATCAACCTCATACCTCACCACCAAATGGTCGACCCACTAGCCTCATCGTATCCAGAACATGAGCAAGTCCCAAGTGACCAAGGAGACACTGAGATCCTTAGAGATCAGCCGGAAGGAGAGATGCACAACATATCATTTGACGAGTTTCAAAATAGAGTTTTGCAATCTCGCAGAGTGTGAACTTTAGCAGATCATACATCTCCTGCATAGTATGAGGAATGAATGATCATGTTTGACATGTGTAAACATCTAGCAGCCTTGGTTGATGCCACTAGAGCATATGCCAAAGCCACTAGCTCAAGTGTTAGCTTTCTTATAGGCTATAGCTGAGAATGAGTGAATGGCTAAGGAGCTACAAGCGTCTAAGAAAGGAGGAGAGTTGGTGACAACGTTCGCCTGAGAAGAATTGAAGAAGGAAATACTAGATGAAGTATTGTCCCTTGACATAATTTTGTGGGCATTGTATTCCAATTTTGGTAGTGTGCACAAGAAAGTTGTCCATATCAACGAATGGAAACAACGATGTGTTATAAGAGCACATATCTTTTCGAACGTACATGTTGTTGTTGATTACGTGCAAAAATGGACAATGATATACAAGGGAGCCCCACTTCACTTGCCTAAGATGATGAAGCCTAGAGCGATTGAGCTGAAGGCATGAATCCGGAGTCAGATCCAGAACTATGAAGAGCTCACGCAACTCATCACTAGTCTATAGGCTTCCCATGCATGCGTATTCAAGAGTATGGATGATGTGGTGCATGCACATGCGATACCATCTATTGGGATTCTCACCCAGGAAAAGACAAAGGCATAGTTTTGACTAGAGGTTGACTCATACTTTGATGAATTGATGTGCATTTCCACTAGCCCAAACTTGTTGATCAATGCAGGCACCATGCACAAGTATGTTGTTGGTCTATCTGTGTTGAAGAAAATGATGCGAATGCTTTCAGATGAGTTGGATAGAGGATATAGAGTAGTGTAAATGGATGCTATGGAGGCAAGAGTGAGGTTTTAGAAAGATTTCACCTTGGAGTACACTAACACCATCGTGAACTACTGATCTTGGCATCAATACGCTACTGTTGATCATCGAGAGGATGTTGAAGAGTTGGAATTCCCATAGTTGTTCAAGTGATAGTCATGTCTTGCATCGCTTGCTCAAGCAATTTTTGTCTCACATGCATACATGTGAATTGTAATGTAACATCTTGTCCAGTGTAAGTTCAAGTGTTGATAGTTGGATGTAATAGTCATAGAGTAGATGAAGTGTCATGAGGGTAGATGAACTGTCACAAAGGGGAATGTCAAGGGTCACCCCACCCTTTTCTATAAATAGTCTATCATAACTCATTTTAAAGGCTTTTGGTCAACCAAGCTTCTGATAGGACTATCTTAGGGAGAGCTTGGATAGTATTGTAATGAGCCTTGGCTTCTCCACTACACAAAGCTAGTGCATCTCTTTGGAGGAGAAGGTAGTTGTGGTTGTAACGTTCTACTGTCGGAACTAGTGGTTGGACATGGATGTATTATATGACTAGAACTTACACTTCTTAATATAAGAAGAGATAGCACATTTCATGCATATGTTGTATTGTATTTCAACTTTCTATTTACTCTAAATGATATATGTATTTCCTTGCTTACACATACGTGTATAGGTATTTCTGTGTATGTATGTATAAATGTTTCTGAAATGTGTTTGGTTTAACCATCACTTCGGATTGCTAGATAACTTTCCTTCCAGGTTGTGATGCATCCTTGCTCATGTGTTCCCTTCTTAAATCTGTGCTATTACAGGTTTCCAAGGGGTGCACTCATCTCAACCCCCGTGTGTTAGAACCCCCCATGCACCTTCCTTGGCTCACAACATATGTCACACCCTTGCTACCAAAAGAGTTATGTTACTTGCCTCTGTGGAAAATTGTGATCAAGGCATTAGTGTACGACCCATTGTTGGGACTCCTACACCAAACAGTCTATGGTCTAATTGGGACTTCTTATCAGGGAGATCCCCTAACATGTTGGCGGGTCCAGCACTGTCAACATAGTTGTAGGAAAATAGTCTCTTTTGCAATATTGTTGGATGAACATCAAAGGTGAAAGTTCATGACATCATTTCCCAAATCTTCTCCTTGTTTCCAATTGAATTTTGGCACACCTGAAGGTATCTTGGTTGGCAAGGGTGGAGATTTAAGGAAGCTAAAAAAGAGTCTTGGAAGTTTTTTCCATCAAAATATTATTTGTAACAACTATATGTAAAGGTGTTCCTTACGAGGAAGTGTGAGAGGGGTTGACCTAGTGGGTACCATGTGGACTCTCTAGAGGGGTGGTGCGTGGGCTTCCTTGAGGAGTAGTGTGAGGGGTCCCCTAAGAGGTAGCATGTGGAGTCCCTTGAGGGGTAGTTAAAGGAGCGTTTTTACAAGGAGGGGTCCCAAGAAAAATTTCATTGATAAAGGATGATCTTATAATGATGGTTGTGTGGTGTCTTCTATGCCTAAATGGAAAGAGACTTGGTACACCTCTTGGTAATTAGGGGAGGTTTTGGAAGTGCCTAGAGTGATGGGGAGTCATGGTATCCCTACCCGAATAGAGTGTCTATCACTTCGTCTGATGAGGGAAGGAGATTAGTATCAAAGAAAGGAAATCACATACATAAAATAAAGTGAAAATTAAAGTGATTATTTTCCTTTTAACTTATGCTATGTGATCAATTAAAAAAATGGTTTCCATTTGTTTTTTCATATGATAAAAGATCCTATGAAGACTTATACATCCTTACCACTCTCAAAGTAACTGAACCTTGCAGAGATATCTTCCAATGGGACCGGGGAAACATCCCAAGAGAATAGCAAAAAATTTCTAGCAACCGAAGAATGAACCAAGGTAATGGATGGGGATTTAGTGTTTCTTGCAACTCCACCTATAGGAACAGGATGCCCTAATTTTGGCCACTAAGATACCTTCGTCGCATGTGAGTAATCGAGTCTTTAGCTTCGTGGTAATCAATTACCAGTATCGAGAACTAGATGGGTTGGGTAGATCCAAATAGTAACATACACACTGGAGCTAATCCAAACACCCTCTGATTTGGTTCTCTAACTAGATCGGGTAGTCTTTTTTGTTGGATGATGAAGGATTTTAAGAACCCTAAAAGTCAAATTATGTGTTTCAAAGATGTAACATGACCATGGTAGATTATGGGATGTCTACCCCTAATGGTCCTAACTTGAAATATAAATTATTTTGTGGCCCCTATGGGGAAATATAGTTGGTTCAAGTTATGGTTTCTTTTAGGAGCCTTGCTTCATTTATGGTGTGATATGTAAGCCAGAATAAATTAAGTACACAAATCTTCGGAAACTGGATGCCCTTTTGTACAAATCTTATAGAAGCTTAGTGTGTGACATGTAATGTTTGTGCAATTGGAAAAGTGAACATACATAGTTTGATAAGATATGGATATTCGATGATCCTTTACAATACCCTCTAATTACACTAAGTTTTGATTTGTTCCTTGCATGAAAAGGAAATAACGTGTGGATAATGTGCCACTTACTCTTTTCCTATTACACTATGTGTGCCTAAAGGGAGATGGAAAACTCAAGTGCTTTAATAAATATTTAATATGCAAGCCTAGGTTCATCTAAAATGCGCAAGAGAAGTGGAGATTACTTACTTTCTATAGAAAAAGTTGGTCCTAGTCCCAAAAAGATAATGAAAAAAATAGTTGGTTAGTAATAAGATATGTGGATAATGGGCCACTTACCCCTTTACTAATTAATTTATGTGACTTGTGAAAAATAGAAAAATAAATTGAAAACTATGTGTGGAATTTGGCCACTTAATTTTTTCCTTAGCTAAGCTATGTGAGAAATGCAAATGAAAAGAAAATATTATGTAATTACTGTACTAATCATGACTAGTAAAGAAATGAGGAAATATGAATGAACTGGAAAACATATGCAAAGGTGAAGGAAACTCACTAAAGGCTATCAATCATCGAGGAAAGATAAATTACAATAGTTTTTTGTGCTCTTTGTAAACTACGTGGGTTTTTTGTGAACAAGCATGTGATCGTGCATATGTATGAACAAAGTTCGCACGATCAATGGAAAAACAAGCTTCACAGTGGGAAAACAAGTCCAAAATGCCCTACAAAAATTCCAGAGAAGTGATGAACACATAGTGAAGTGATAATGTAGAGAGAAGGTCCTTCAAAAACAACAATTAGAGGAAAGAAAAGAAACTAGTGGAGTCACCAAATATATAGTGGTGTTTTTGTTGCTCTGGGGTACCAAAACATACCTTCTTAGCATTCATTTGTTCCCTGCAAAGAAAATATAGATAGTTGGTTGTTTTTAGTGGAAAAACATGAGAAAACAAAGCATTATAATGGTGAAAACAATGCATACATAAACATAAATTAAAACTAGAAGATATATAGATACACAATACTTAATGAAATAGAAATGTCAACAAAGTAATGGAAAAATATCCCTTTATTGATTGTTGAATGTAGAAGAGATACAATTGATGAATGCTAAACACTTGGAGATAATTCTATGGGAAATGATGCTAAAACATCTTCAACAAGGAGGTTCCTTTCCTAAACCTATTTGCAAGCTTCTTCTCTCTCTCAAAGAAGTATGTAGAATCCCTTAATGGTGAAATTATCTTCCACTAGAATGTTGGATTTCTAAGGAGAAATTTTGTCAACATAACAATGCTCTACTTATTCCTAATCAATGGAATGCAAGATTGCTTGGGATAAATTTTTCCAGCATAACATTTCCTTGTTCCTAGTCTTCGAATGGCTTGTTTATATAGAATTTTGAATTCCTCTTCCCTCTCTTGGTCCATTAATGGGAAATGACTTATGAATAGGACAATAAGATCCCTTGGGGGCTACATATCTCCAGGTCAACTCAAAATCGCTTGTCCTTGACTAGTAGATGTCAGGGAATCCCATCTTCCAAGTGTGTGAAGTGGTCATGGACTGCTAAGTTAGATGTTTGTTTGACCGCACAACTATCAAAGGAAAAGTCTCATGGTCAGTAATTTTAGCCTTTGGATGGGAAGTGTGGGTAAATTTTATAATTGAAACCTTTGGAGAAGTTTTGATTTTTATACTTCATGATTTTCTCAGCTGGAAAGTCTTCACCTATATGTTTTTCAAGATGACTTTGGGTGTCATATGGATTGTTCAAATGTGTGTACGATTTTTCTTTTTTAAGAATTATGGCAGGAAATAAAACTAATGGTCCATGGAGATTGAGGGATTTTAAAACATAAGATAATATGATGCAAGGAACAATTAGGCCACAAAGACACAGTATTTGAGGAACTCTATGGTAAATGATATCATGATTCATGTAATAACTTCTAGGTAGTGATGGATAAGTAAAGATGATAATTTATAATAATTTTAACAATGATCAGGGGATGGAATCCCTTACATCCGTTGAGTGAGGGGTGAATATTGTTGGCTTGATGGGGCCTCACCTAGGTTTAGTGTTATCTGTGCCAACCAACAAAACCTTAATTGCTAGCCCTTTCGGCAACAACCTACGTAGTGCAGGTTGTAGTCTTACCCAGAGCAATGTTGTGGGATGACAGAACCAAGTTTCTGCATCCAGAGGCATATGTTGTGGGGTCCTGCAGTCCTTATGGCTCAAATCTACCTTCACGCACCTTTAACCCTTCCAAACCTATAATTAATGTAAAATCCATTTAAACAACTTCTATATTTTCGTGACGGTTCCTAATTATACTTAACATGCATAAATACTATAGATCTACTAGTCTTATGCAAAAAATAAGCATTAATTCATGTAATTCATAATATGGAGTGATGATACATAAACTTGCAGAAGTAATAATTAAGGCACAGATGCATCAAAATTGGCTCAAAACTGTCTTTATTAAGTATATTCAATTCAATACATACTTCCTTTTCCTACGCAATTAGTTGTAGGGGCCCATGCACTTAGCCTGCAGACTTACCAAGGTCTCCATGCGCTCAGCTGCAAGAGCCTTCCCATTTCACCTAAGTAAAGGAAACATAACTTTCTCACCTTAACACTTTTCCCTTACAATGATTCTTCACAAAATGTTACTTTTTTTAGACTCACTATGACTCATTTATATATAGCATTCGCTTTACAATACCATGGCCTACTGACCATGGGTGGGTCTCAAAACCAATCTATCACGTATCCACCTAAGGGACTAAAGCCCCTTTGATTCATACTAGCCTCGCGCTCTGCTTCCACATTTTTTGGAGACTTTACATTCGTTACAAAACTTAACCAAAATGACCCCAGGGACCTTATCCCAATAGGCCCCTAATGAAAATTGGGTGACTCACCATTGAGTCACTCGAATGGTGCAATAATATTCACCTGGAGTTCGTGGAACTCCACCTTCAGTAAGTGCAAATCAGCAGTACCCTACATAAAAACCTATTATACTTCCTCTAACAACTTCTCTGTAGTAGGGCCTTCCACTGCAAGCCCCATCATCCTTTGTGTTTGTTGGATGGTCTTAAATTTTTCCTGAACTGACAGATTAAGTTTTCTTGCTTCCTTTGTCCATGGTTGTGTCCTGGCCTTCAAGATGACCCCTATTGTTGCAACTCTTCAATCCATGTTTGCATTTGTTTCCCTTCTTGCAACTGAGTGAAGCATTGGACTAGCACCAAAGTGCATGCAGTCGACCATAGTTGATCAAATTATTGTTGCTTCTCTCGGATATCTGTAACACTTTTCTGCAAAGTTGGGTCCTCCTACAGAGATGTCTATAGTTCCATTAATTGCTCAAAGAGATCTATGCAGTGCTTGACTGCTACCTTCAAAGTGGTCATTCCTTCTTTGATGGTTGCTCAACGCTACTCCTAGACTTTTGGCAGAGTGGTTGGCTGCAACATTAACTGTAATTCAGAGATCTGGATCTATAACTCAAATCAGAATCTGTCGATTTCCTCCTTTGATTTTGGGACTGCGGCAACCAACAATCGATTCTTTGCTGTTGGGGCTACATCATTAGAAATGTTGAGTTCTAGCAGTACAATACATGCCTGCATAATGGATGCCTCAAAGTTCTGGCTATGCGTGGTGAGTTATTCCTTGTCTTTCAGCACCTGCACCTTTTTTGTGAAAATTTGTTCATTATTGGTCTTCACTTCACTCATTACTAGCAGTGTGTGTTTCTCCCTAACCCCAAGCTAGTCTGATACTCCCTGATGTAATTCATGGAGTGTTTCGATAGGAAACACTGTGAGGTTAACACCCATATCCTTGATTTGCACGAGCTGGTATTCACTTCATCTATTTATGCATAGAGGGATCCTTCGAGTAATGGTATGACTCTGAGATCCAATGTCCGATCTATTTCTAGCATAGTCGCGCTCACTTGCTACAGGCTCGCTTGAATCCTACACACCTGTCCAATGCTCACTTGTATCCATTCTGTCTGAATCTGCAGCTCACACATATCCTTTTGCATATTCTCCAATGCCTGTTGATATTGCTTCTTGAACTGCATCCATAGTTTTGTCATCGTGTTGTAGATGTTATCCCCAATCTCATCCAAGTCCCCTTCAGTGAGGACCATTGGATCAACATGTGCATGCTTATCAGATTTTTTCTTCTTCCTGGGCCTGGAAGTTGTCTCCTTGGTATGCTTCTATAGTTTAAAGGGAGTTCTCTGGTCCTTTCCCTCGCCTCCTTCAACATCAGTCTCCCCTTTGTCCTCAGTGTGCCAAGAAGTAGACTCCTCAAAATCAATAGTGGTCTCCTTAGCCACCTAGACTTTCTTAGCAGCTTCCTTAGCAACAGCTTCTTTGGCAAAAACTTCCTTCTTCTCCTGTGCAACCTTCTCTCAAGTTGCGACCTCCTCAACCCCCTTTTTCTTCTGCATTTTTGTGCCTTGCGTGGAGGAACTTTCCCCCGCCTTGCTAGTACTCACACCTGCATCTAAAAGGCACAGCCACACCCCTGTCCATTTCCCAATGACATCCTACATATCAGCCTCACTGACCAAGTAAGGTAACTTGTACCATGTTTCCTTCAGGTCCCATCATGCACGGATAAACACATTATCAACATCTTCCTTAAACTTTGCATAAGCGTCTAGTTGTTCAAATAGAGTTGGTGAGAGTCACAACCTTTGGTTGATCACCATGGATAGATCCATATCAACTAGCACCCAGAACATCTTAGTTTCCATGACGCTTGTAGGGTCCTTCACCACCCAGAGTGAAGCGAACTTCATGGCTTTTGGTAAGTCAACTTCCTTCAGAGTGAATTGACTGTCTTCGAGCAACCTCCACGTGATGAGGGAAATCAATAGTAGCAGCCAAGCAAAGTGAATTTGTCTTCCGTTGTCTTGGACCTCCTATTACTTTGCCAAAAATTCCTTATAGAGGTACTATGCCTAGTTATACTGTACCCCCTTTGCACATTTCATAGCTAGTGAAATTATTGGCACCGAAACCTCGTATGCGCGACATTTCCACATGATCTTGCAGGCCAATATTTGCATAGAAAATTGCATTGCTTTGTTGGTAAAGGAGTGGATGGAATATCTGCATGACTTCTTCACCAAGCCAAACTCTCTCTTCATTTTGTTAGAAAGTTTCTTTTCCTTGGTCTTTCCTCCAAACTCCTCATTTGGATCCACCCCTTGGTATGGAAAGCTTGTGATGTGATGGATTAGCATATCCATAATGGGGATGGGTTCTCCCAACCAGAGACACCCATCGTGTACTAAGGTAAGCAATTTCCAAATGTCGAACGTATTGATATTCATCCTGCTAAAATGTGGCACCCATAGCATGTTAAAAAACCCTACCTTCTCAACCCCTATGACCCATTCCATTGGCTCCAGTTGGATGACTCTGGTCTCCTAATATTAGATCTTCATCAAATACTTGTTTGGCACCAGCTGGGGGAATTTATCGTGATCCACCAGATCCCAATATTCCATCTTTAGCACAGGAATCTTCCCTAAGAGCGTGCCTTGAAAGACTACCTTCTCTGGTAGTAGTGGTGTAGAAACCATAAACTTTCTAGTATCTAGATCTTTTGGGACCTTCACTTGTTGCAATGGGATATACTTCGAGAGCCAGTTCATAGGCTCTCCCTCTTCAGCTTCCATCTCCTCAATTCCTGCACAAAGCTCTTCTTCATCAAGATCCAGGGGTTCATGCGATTTCTTGTACTTATCCATTTTCCCC
>APFE030896939.1:0-14990 GCA_000404065.3 Pinus taeda | reverse complement strand
GCATATTCAAGCCAAATAACCACTTCTACTATGCTTGACTCTAGACATGGGTGAACACCCCTAGGCTACAAGGCTTTCAACCACCAATTACTCACAGTTTGAGGATTAAGTGGATATGGAGAATACTAAACACACCAGCAGATGCACAAGACTCTATGATGGTCGACTGCAACCAGTTAAAGAGGTCTACAAATATGTTTCTTAATGTACAGACAGGATGAGAACTCTCTGTCACTAAGTAAACAAAAACCTGAATAATACATTCACTGAAATAAACAAGACTTTAATACAAAGGTGAAATAACAACCCCTCTAATGCCAAACATCAAGAATCCAAGACAAATAAACAACAGGCACAACCTAGAATAGAATAGAAGTTGAAAGTGAGCAATTAATAGCAAAAGTAGCTTGTATTAGTTGAAAATGAAGACCAAACACTGCAAGTATCACAGTAGTTATAGTCTCCAGAAGTTGAATCTTACATCAAAACCAAAACCCATCAAACCTATTACATTCTCAGTTCTGGATATATATAGAAGTTGATTACAAAAATATCTGCTATCTTATGCGTGGAGGGGTCATAATGGACCACCAACTGCATTAACAATTTGATATGAATCTCTGCTATAATCTACTACTTTTAATGAATACATTTGACATTTTCTTGTACTTGGTTGTCCTTCTCGGGTAGGTGAGGTGTTGTATGAATAAATTTCCATAACTGCTCAAGGTGTTTAACTGCTTGAGGAATGTCTTTTTCTTCTCAGCCACTCTGCTCTTGAATGCAGTTGTTGAAGAGTAATTGCACTGAGTACACGTAGTTGGTCACCTTCTTCCTTCGAGAGTGTAGCATGGTTATGGACGTGAATAGTCGGGAAGGATGTAGAAAGGAAATTTGCCATTGGATCTCAGAGATGGACGACAGAGATGGACTTACAGGAGGTATGAGGGAAAAACATGAATTGACAAACGTGGGCCGTCAGATCGCGATTGGGCAGATCCGATGACCATCGGGCGAGAGATTAGTGTGGGAGATAACACATGGGGATGGACCTAATGGGTGGTAAGCGGTATCTCCGCACCTCTCTTCGGAGGTGGTGGTATATGTACAACGAGCGCGCGATGCGAATAGACGGATGACACTTGGCAGATATGACAGGCAGCAAACCGCTTTCCCCACGGGTTAATGCACGTGTAGGTTTCGGCAGCAGGATGAGCGATTACTGTTGGATCAGGAGATGGGCAATCGAACGGCAAGAAATAACACACTTGTCTTATGTGACTGATGTGACGGGAAAGCACCAGATTGTCTTATAGCCCTCGTTTGTGTAGGCTCGGTTATATGGATGAAGCCTTAGTGCCAAGGGGCTAAACGGAAGAGGGGTTCACACAGGGTTTTAGGGAGAAAAACATAGCTGAAGGGGTTGAGGGAGAATAAGGAAAATGAAAGGGAATTGAGAAAACGAACTGATGCGGGCCTCCTTTTAGCACAAAACACACGACCGAGCTACCTTTAGAGCTTTAACAGTTGAATAATATAGCAGAGCTAACAGATAACAATATGATTATTAATAAATTAATAATGAATAATTATAATACCAATTATTATTGTTAACAAGAATTTCTTTGAGACTAATCACATCATTATTATTTGGTCAACATTTTTAATCAACTAATATGGTTCATCCTAAGGACAAAGGTGAAAAAATCCATTGATCCTAATGAATAAATAGCAAGGATGCATGAGAGTCTCGAATTAGCCATTAAAAACTAGCCGTTAGGAATTAGTTATTTAATTAATAAAATAATATTTATTAATTTTTAATTAAAGACTAGTTGTTATAAACTAGTCGTTATTTGTTTATATATGTATAAATTATTTATTAATAATATTAAATCATTATTTATATATTATGTTGAAAATAGCAACAAGAAATGCTAAATTTAGTACTTCTATAAATAGCATTTTGGGATACTTTCCTATTTCAGTTAGTCCCTAAATTAAAATAGAGAAGTAAAAATTTGAATTTGATTTTAAGAGTTGTTTGTAAAATAATTAATTAATTCACCATGAGTTGATTAGTTGTATAAAATCACACATGAAGTCTATGTGGGGACATGCAACAATTTCTCCATTAATTGAGAAATTTATCCATTAGTTAAAAAGATAAGGTTGAGTTGTAATGTTGAGTTAACTGAGTCAAGTCCAGTTAGATTAATTCGAACAATTTGTTTAATCAATTGTGAGTTTAGTTAGTTAATGCATGCATGCATGTAATTGCTCCACTTCAGATAACTAAATATTCTCTCATAAATAAATCATGCATGTCAGTTTAGATAGAGGCCCAGTTGAGATCAGATGGAGGGACAATGTACTATGAGTTGCAAGAATATTCCATTGTGAATATCTCTTGGATGCAGAAGGAATTCATTCCTTGGAGATTATGGAGTTACTTCTTCAGTTTAGTGAGTGTGATGAGGCCAATTCACACATGTGACATCATTGGACCCAAGGAAACACCAAGGAATACTACGCAAGGAAATAGGAGGCTTGGAACTCTTGAGGAGGACATATGTTGTGTCTATTCAGTCTGTTAGTTGTATTATTTGATTGCAGATACAGAAGGATAGCTTGAGAGCTTATTCTTTTTGTAACTTTAACATATTTCCACTTGTATGATAATACAAAGATTGGGGTTTCAGGCTGAGGCTTTCCCTGGGTTAGTTCTTTTGTGTTATGTGTGGTTGATTTCTCATTCTCAGTTATATGTGTTCTCATTGATCTTGCTCATATTCGATTAAGCTTCTGTAAAGTTTGTTGTAGAAGTAGATCTTGTATTTTGCTTTAGTATACTGCATAATTTGTTGATTTATAGTGGGAATTTCTACATATTATCTATCAAATAATAATAACAAATTTGTTCGTAAAAGAATTATAATTAATAAAATCATAAACATATTCTTATTATTTAATAAATTAACCCATCATAAATAAATAAATAGATAAATAAATCAATAACTAAATAAATAATAATAATAATATATAAGTATATTTTTTTTAAATTTTTAGTTATATAACTCAAAATTGGCCTTTTAATTGTTTGTACACATATGAAATTATTCATCACTAATAATAAACTATTATTTATATATATGAAATTGTAATAACATATTTATAAATAAAAACATAAGGGGTAAAAAAAAAGGAGGGGGGTAGTAACAAGGGAAATTAGGACAAAATAATAGTCGGAATACAACTATTACTTAATTTCCACCCATTATCCCTATGGAGATTTATTGTATGCTTCTTAGTCTCAATCACCTCCCTTAGATTCCTATGGTGGAAGTGATGAACCCTCGCAATGACCTGTGCATCGTCAATGAAAACATGGTGTTTGTATTTCTTTGCATGCTCTACAAGATCTAATGAGTGCAATCAATTATGCCTAATGTCTCCTGCATGATCTTGGATTCTCTGTTTAATAGAGCTGTTAGTTTCCCCAATGGAGAGAATCACAGGAACATCAGATCAAGTAGGCTCCTTTCATGTCTTTAGGGTTTGTTAGGGTTCTATAATAATAGGATTCATAATTTTGAATTTCCTACGATTAGTCTTGTAACATTGTACATACTTTTGCTTTCTGCAAAATGCGTTCCCATATTAAAAATAAAAAATATAAAGAGACTGAAGTCCTAAAAGAAAAATCAAAGGACTAATGAAAGAAAAATATTAAAAAGGAATATAAAGTATAAACCCCACCAAAAAAAAGATAAAAAATAAATTTTGAAAGAAGCAAATTCAAATGCCACTACTTTGTACTTTACTTGTCAAAAACGCCAAAATCCATGATTGTCAAATAATTTAATCTTGATTCATTCATGCTTTAAATTTAATGCTGATAGATAGATAAATTTCCTGATAGATATAAACCAATAATTTAACCTCCTACACTCCATTCTTTCCTTAACGATTATCCCAAGCACCTCCCTAGGTTTGATGAAGAGAATGGCGTCACTGCCCAAAAACATATTCAAGCTTTTGAAGATTATCTTAACTTATTTGAAGTAGATGAAGAGGATGTTAGTGTTAGGCGTTTTTCTCTTTCTTTGCATGACAAGGTCAAGAGTTGGTTCAAAACCTTGCCTGAGGCAAGTATCTCAAATGTCGAGGAGTTTCTCAAACTCTTCCTTGATAGATGGATAATCAAAGTCAATCTTCTTGTAATCATAGAAGAATATAATCTGTTAAAAAGACATCTTGATGAAACAATACAACAATTTTCAGACAAATTTAATCAAATCTATTATTCAATACCATTAAGTATAAGACCTCGCCTTGGTTCAGCTCTTTTGCATTACCAAAGAGCATTTGATTCAAAGATAGAATTTCATCTAAGAGAAATAAAACCCTCAACAATGGAACACATGTAGAACATGGCAGTAGATGTAAAATTTAATATGCAAATTAGAAGAGAAAAGTTGAAAATAGAAAAAGAGGAAAAATTCTACATTTTGATCAAGAAAATAGAGGAAATGATGCAGAATATCACCATGAATGTTGAACTTTTTATTAAAAATCACCATGGAACATTTGTTTCGCAAAAAGAAGAGGTTGAAAACCATGAACAAATTCTTGTTAATTTCAACTACCATAAATATGAAGATAGAGTTACAGAACCATATGTGGAGAGGCAATCTACTAGTATAATGTGTATGTTTGATGACATTACTTCTTTTGATGATTTGCCCAAATATGATCAGTATGATGATAATTATGTTCTTCAAATCCAAACTAACTTGACAGAGCAATCAGAAGCTAATTTGAGGAGTAAGGAAGTTCAGGTTCAGCAGCTTGAAAATAGTGATGAGCTTGTTCATTTCAGCTATGAGAATGAGGAGGAAAGTGGAGAAAATTTTGAAATAAGTGAAGGAACTTTACCATTTTGTTTTGCTTTGTTTCAGTTTATCAGAGATAACTATCATGCAATTAGAAATAAAATGTTAACAAGTCTTGATATTAACTATCTAGAGGGAAACAAAATCTTTGTTCAAGACTTCTCATATCTAAATTTGCAGCCCCAAAATGGCATTGAATGTCAGGTTGTAGAAGAATACTTGGAAGCCGAAACATATGATCAAATGATCCAAGATGATTCTGTGCCTCTCTATTTTGAATCATTTCAATTTTTAAAGGAAATGTGGTATAATATTTTTAAAGAAAAGGAGGAGGAGCTTGTAGAAATCTATGAAGTTCCATTTGAACCTATATGTAATAAGTTGCAGAAATCCTTCCAAGTTCTTTATGATCCAATAGCTGATAGGTTGGATGATGAATGCAATCAAAATTTTTCTCCATTAACAAACTATGAGAGTCAAAATCAAGATGATAATGGTTTCCCCAAACACACATTACCATCAGTAGAAATATCATCACAAAGATCAGTTGAAAACATGCAGGGTGATAAAGATAAAAGTGATATTTCAGTTTCACGGCATGCAAGCCATACACAACAGATGTGCAGTTGTTTGAATCATTTCAAAAAAAGTGTATATATTTTACAAGATCATTTTGTATAGTTTCTAGATTCAACAAAGGAGATCAGAAATTTCCTTATCTTCTCAAAGGTTAACAAAGCTATATTTGATTGCAAGATCTCAATTTTAAACACCAACAAGTACAAGCAACAAAGGTCACCAATATATAGAATTCTTAGATGGTTGCATTGGTTGTTTAATTTTACCTAACTAGCAACACGATAGCTAATTAGAGTAAGGACGTAGGATTTCGGTTTGAATAAATTTAGTTTCCATGAGCAAGTATATGTTAGATCATATTTCAATTTGTAGAAAAGGATACAATTTGAGTTCAAAAGTTTTAGTCACAAATATTATGCAACAAAGCATATACATGATTGGGATTGGTCCAATGGATCAGGTTACTAATTGATGGTGCTCTTGACATTTCACAAGGAAATTCCATCCCCAAGGGGAGCCACTATTAGGTTCCGATACCAATAGGTGTCATATATCATGATTGACTTAGTTGTCTCTGAAATATGTACATACCTTTGCTTCTACAAATTTTTTCCATATTTGTAAAAATCAAAAACTTAAAAAAATGTAAAGAGGGCATGTCCTAGAAAACGAATAAAAGGACAAAAAGAATGAAGAAAATGTCAAAAATGAAATAAAATGAACCCCAAAGAAAAAACGAAAAAGACCATGAAAGTGTGCAAGTCTAAATGCCACTACTATTTACTTTATGCATAATAAAGATTGTGTGCAACTTGTTACCTATGCCACAATCCATGGTAACCAAATAGCCTAATCTTGGTTATTCCATGTTTTCAATTTCATGCTTTTAGATATAGAGAATAAAGATTTCACCAAACAATTTAATCTTGGTAGATAAGTAGATAGGTAGAGTGAATAAAATGAGCTAAACAACTTAATCTGAGCCCTTGGATGTAATAAGTGTATATTTAAATAGATATCACTATGTAAAAGAAAACAAAGTGAGAAAAGGGTTTGCGAGTATAAGTGCACTCTAAAAAGAAGTGAAAATGCTAGGATAAAGTAGGTGGGGTAAGTAGATGATGGTTGCAGAATAAATGTGTGGTGAATGGTTAAGTTTAATGCTTAAATCTTTTTCTTTCACCACTTGAACAAAGCACAACTCACATTGGAGATATCACATCAAAGAAACAAAGTCAAATTAATTAATTTCCCTATCCATTTTACCCTTGAGTTTCATTAATTTCCCCTAAGTACTAAAGGCACTTACAAAGTTAGAGGGGCTCAAAGCATTTCTCTGACTTTTGGAGGGACCGGACCCTCTGCCCAATAATTTGGAATACCTAAAGTACTTAAATCCCCTTCCTCAACAATTGCCCCTTCATAAAGTCACTCACTCCCTTTATAAAGCTTTTCCTAAGTAAAATATTATTTTACTTAGGGAAATTAAAACATTCTCCATATAAACCCTCATATTCATTTAGCCTAAGTTATAAATGTTATATGATGAAATATACTTTCGGAAACATTTTACCTTAGTGCATGTTGAATTTCCACAAAGTCATATTAACTTTTAGCTTGTATTATTTAACTCCAAAAAATAAAACACCCATTATCCATATTATTATTAAAAACCCAATAAATTATTTATCCTGCCCTTGGTTGCAAAATAACCATAATAACACTGATAATTGGGATTAATTAGTTAAACCGTAACTAATTAAGAACCCCGACCTCGCCATGTTAAATGAGAATTAATTAGTCACCAGGATTAATTAATAACTCAGTGACCAATCAGATCGCCCCCGATATGAGTAACTCCTTCAATTAATATCGAGCCCACCCTTCGTTTTCCACCAGTCACTTCATCACCCTGACCACCATCTAATCAGATCCCTCAGATCCGATGGCTATGGCTCATATCGCGTGGGCCTTTTGGTTGATCTTTAGCATGCGATGTGAGCAGTTTCCCAAATAGTGCCTATGTCGAAAGATGTGTGGAATCATGCGATCCTCCCTAAAAGCCACTTCCGTCCCAGAAGCGGTGTGATGAAACTTGCTTACTGCCTCCCATAAACGATAAAATGTCCTGTCATTCAATTGATACCAACTATCACTATCGTTAACCCACCAATATCAACCATTTACCCGTTTAAACAGAGAAACCCCAATTTTTCTCGTTTTCACCTGATCGTGCAGTAAAACCCTTTGTAACCCAGTTGTGCCACCTGAAGTCTCGGTTAACTAATTCAAGCATGATTTACCTCTAGAAAAGCATTCTGGGCTCACTCGACAGACTTCTCAAGATCAAATGAAACCTTTCCAACCTCACTTGCAAATCAATGCTTTTTTAATAGTTTGTTTTGTTTTACAGGTGATTAGAAGACCACATCCTTGGATAAAAAATATTAGTACTAGTCATAAGACCTATTTACTCCAATATTGTTATCAGGTCTTTTCAAACAGAGATGGAAGATAAAGCATACAGTAAAAAGAAAAGAAAAGGAAAGATGAAATTAGAAGATTTAATGTTGAAACAGAGAGTAAAAACCTAAAATACACATTGAAGATAAAAGGGCACAGTAAAGAACACTCAAAGTGTATTAGCGTTAAAGAGTATCAGATTGAAGACCAAGTCAAGCAAATCAACTAGCATGAAGATAAACAGCGGGGAAGACACTTACAAAATAGAGTATACAAATTCATGTCAAAGTGAAGATAGACGAAAAAACAAAGTGGTAAAAGTAAAAAGTAAAAAGTAAACAGTAGAAGTAAATATGAAGACATTAAGGTTAAAAAAAGATGAAAACAATTTCAATAGATACAATGAATTTTATCTGAAGTAAAAGTGAAAAATAGTTTAAAGAAATTCAAGGTTAAAAGATGAAATCAGAGCACAAATCGTACATTCTTAAGAAATCTCCTGTTTGAGTCATAGTTTTGCAGAAACTATTGTGGCCAATCCAAGAATTATTTTGAGAAACTAGAGGAGGTTTTTGTTTCTAAAACACTAATCTAAAAAACCCCATATCACTTTTTACACTAGTATTAACAAAAGGGAGATAAATGCATGTCTTCACAGCCTATTTCTCAGTTTGTGCAAAGTCTTGTTTTTGACATCGTATTGCATAGAATATTGTGAACAGTTGGAGCTGAATTTTGGGAACCTGAGAGAGGTTTATCTGAACAACGATCCTATATACAAAACCCACTTTCACTTTTTACATATCTATCATGTATTGAGATATCAAAGCATATCATTGGACCCTAAGTTTGCAGAATTTCTGGGGCATAATGCACAAAGGAAGGATGTAGTTAGTGACTGGGATGCCTCATCATCAACTAAGAGTTGCTACCAAATTTGACTTTCTCTTATTTGTCACCATAAATCCATAGAAATAGTGCCAAATAGATTCATTACCTTTGAATGTCCTTTATTTAAGTTCTATTAATGTAAACAGTTGGAGATATTTGTGAAACTAATCTTAATATTTTTTTCAAGATATTTCAATTTACAATTAGTATAAATACTTCTCCATTTGAAGTATTTTGGGTGGATTCTTAGAAATTTCTATAGACTTATTATTTTGGAAAAGAAAAGTTGTTGAGCAAATCTTGTATGGCTGGTTGGATGAAGAAATAAAGAAAAGGACTTTTTACACGATTCATGTGTCAAACTTTGGGCAAATAAGTATTATATATCTCATGTTTTCTTGTTTAATATTTCACTTGTGTTTCATATCTGAATATTAAGATGAAAGAGTATACTTTAGAAAGTGCTTAAGTGCAATCCGTCTTTAAAATCGTTTTTATTCTATATGTTTTCTTCTAAGCTATCATAGACAAAGAATTCTTAACTTCTCCTGCTTCTTAGTTTATCATTGTGGTCATTTAATAAGAAATTCTTAATTGTTTTTTATTGGTGATCACCAAATTTCCCTCCTCTTAAAACATGTTGAAGGATTCTCAATTTCCCTTCTTCCCTTTTAAGTCTATTCCATCCTTTTAAATCACCATTTGTTCCTTGTTTAGCTATCTTGCCCTATGGAGCAATCCTTTGTTGAAAAAACCTGATCCAGTTAAGCCATCTTCAGTGGACTCCATAGCCCAATGGCCTGAAATACCGTATTCTATCTATCTGTTCTTGAATTCCACCACCAAATACAATCAAAACCCCCAAGCTTTCATAACTAGCCTAATATCCCATAAACAAAGCTAAATCCTAAAGAGAGAGCCCTATCTGAGTATAGATTAGCTAGATTTTGTACATAAAAGTTGGTTTGTGGTTACCTCAGAAATTTCTTTCTTGAACCTTGAGAAAACTCTGAGTGATAACAATTGGTACAATATTTGACACCCAATCTATCAGAGGGATTGGATAAATCAATATAGCTTTGAGAATTTTTTCAACTTCCCCCTTAATGGCAACCGCTTTTCTATGGTACACTTGACGAAGTCACTGTCGAACAGACTTCGCGCTAGGATAAGTTGCAATCTCTTTCATGACTATACTTGGGTCAATTCAGGGCATTTATTCATATGACCATGCAAAAATGTCTTGAAATGCTTGAAAATACAATTATAGAGCTTGATCTCATCAGGAGAACAAGTCACCCCAATATGAACATTTGCAATGATACCTGAATTAATAGAAATTTGAATGGGCATTTTTACGACAATATTGTTTCCTTTCGACGAAACTTCATGAGTCATAATAGGCATTTGAAGTGGTTGGGTCAAGCAATGTGAAGTGAACTTCTCAATACAGGTAGACATGACTGTTGGGCCATGCAAGAATGAAGAACGATGATAAGTATCATTCCATGGTTCTTCCTCCAGAGACATTATTTCCATGATATTCTCGTGAGAGGGAAATGTCTCGGTTAAGGGATCGAGGGAAACTAAAGAACCAAACCACGAGGATTGAGAATACGTTTCAAGAGATGCACTCGAAATAGTATGATTAATAGGTATTGAAGTTGAAGTCGAAAAAATCTCCACATAATTGATCTCAACAGGGCTTAACGACATGACATCACCCTATATATCAAAAAGATCAGGAGAGGGAATGACCCAAGGATCAAACTTAACCAAGATCATATTGACTGAGGCAACATGTGGAGGTGGGAGAGGAAATATACCCATCAAGGTGGGATCTTTAAAATTTTTAGCCCCCACACTCTCATAAGGAGTACTGGTGTTCTTCATGTATGGAACATTGTCATTCGAGGAAGAAGAAGCGAAGAAAGACAAATGGTTGACTATGATAATTTTCACTTGATGGGGAAAACAAAGCACATAGAATAGAGAAGAGGCCACACCATGCATAGCATGGGCCCAACTCCGTCCTAGTAGAATATTATAATTAAGATTTGTATCCACAACTTCTACTTTGAGATGTACTGCCTTGCCTTCCAAGGTAATGGTAAGATTCAGAAGGACCCCAAATGGTTCAGAATCATGCCTATCGAAGGATTCCAAAGTGTTAGGTGATTGGTTCAAGGTAGGAGAATCAATTTCCTTCCAACAAGAGACAAACATGATGCAGGTGGAAGCACCTTCATCAATGACGGTCCTATGAATTTTTTTCTCCTTAATGATCACCTAAATGAGAAAGGAAATCTGATGAGGCAAGCACAAAACGTGGTTGTCTACATAAAAACAAATGAGATCGGAGTCAGATGGATCAATACCTCCAATAGCCGACAACAACACTTTCCGTTGAGAAGGACATCTTTGAAGGACCTCGAGAGTAGACATAAATGATGGCGCTTTATTCAAATCCTCAACAATGTTATAATGTTGAGTGGCCCGAGCGTTCAGATTGTATGAGGACTTACACAGCACACCTCGAGAGCATGGTTGAATTGTGGAATCAGGATTGGGTTGCTCTATATGGAGAGGACTAGAGGAAGACAATATGGAGGAAGAAGGGGCACCTTATTTCTCTTTCCCTACTATCAGGGTAGGTGTTTCATAATTTTTCGATCTGGTAGCCACATTTATAGGTGTACTCATCATAAACTCTTGGGAACCTAGGGAAGCAGAAGACTGAGGCTAGTCTACCATTTGAGTTTGCTGGGATAGAAAGGGCTCTTTCAAGACAGTTGAGGTCCCTTTGAGCAAGTGACTAACTTCAGACCATTGAGGACAATATTTAGTATACTGATCATCCTCACAGATGAGGCATGGATACTTGGGATTTCTTTGAGAAGCATCACCAGCAGACAACTTAGGAGGGCCCTGTTTTGGGGCATTGGCTTTAGACTTGACTTTTCCTTTCTTTTTACCTTTAGAGGATTTATCCGTTGTGGTAGACTAGACAACATTGACCTCAGAGGTTTTACCACGACCAGGTGAATTTCGAGAGGGATCATTGGGACCAGTGTTTGAGACCTCCTTTTGCTTGGAAGAATATTTTGCGGGGATCTAAGACACATAATCAATCAATCCATCAATGGGTGAGGTAGCCCGAGACTTCGAAGCTGTTATATCGGATAATGGTCTTGGATCATCGGGTAACATATCATATAACATGCCAGATTGTGAGTAGACGAGGTCTAAATACTGGGCACGAGTGATGGCTTTCTCCTCAGTGACATAGCCATGCATAGTTATGTTCTCAAAAATTTTGATAACGAATGACTTGGTAAACCATTCGGTCAACTAATGATCATAAATTTCAAAACTTGGTCAAGCGATGTCAATGCCTCCATTCATGGATGTGATCGGAGATATGGGTCGTAGTGTTTTTCTTAAGAGACATAAGTAGATGGGTGCAAGTTTCATAACAAGTTGGAAGATGAAAATGTGTGAAGAAGTCCATATCGAGAGTGTTAAATTAATTGTAGGTACATAGAGGTAATTTGATGTACCACTTGGTTGTTGCACCTGTGAGAGTTCATTGAAAAAGTCGAAGATGAATAGAATCGTCAACGTATGAATTAGAGGAGTACCATAGGTGGTATGTCATCATCTAGGCTTGTGGATCCTCCTTTGCTTTTCCATCAAACTTCAGACAATCTCTCGAAATCTTGGATGGAACTGGAGGCGAGTATGGAGAATGAAGAATGGGATCATTCATGAGTTTAGAGACATCTAGTAGCTCTAATGGGCCCGGACTGCAAAACCCATCTTTGTTGGTAAGTATTTTGTTCCCATAGTGGAGGATTTTGTCCATATGGAATTTTATTTGCCCCCACTGTAGGTTACCTTGCCCGTAGGGAGGAATATGACCTCGATAGCCTTGATACTATGTGGCCATAGGCTTCTGATAAGAAACATATGGGTTAAAAGGTTATTGAGCCTGTTGGCCTTGGACATATGGATTTTGCACCTCCTTCCCCTGGACATAAGGGTGTTGAAGCTACTTCCCTTGGACATAAATATTTCGCACATGTTTCCCTTGGAGATAAGGATTCTGAACCTATTTCCCTTGGACATAGGGATTTTGAGACTATTGTTGCGGGACTTGACCTTGGCCTTGCAAAGGTTGACCCTGTTGATATGAATAGAAGGGTTGTTGCTGCCTAGGTTGACCTTGTTGCTACAAGGGTTGACCTTGTTGCTACAAGAGTTAGCCTTGTTGTTGTAAAGGTTGTCCTTGTGGTTGTAGATGGTTGACCTTACAAAGGAATAGGTTGGGAAGATTGGTGAACAAACTACGTCTATGGTTGCAAATTTTGTTGCGACTGTTGCAAGGATTGCCCCTGCGGTTGTTGTAGTTGTCTTTGCTACTATATTATATAAACTTGCTGCTACAAATATGGCCTTGTAGTTGTGAAGGTTTCCCTTGCTTTTGTAAGGGTTTCTCTTGCTGTGGCGAGGGTACTTGGACATTTCCTAGAGCAATACCTTGAAATTTCTCGAATTGGATCTAGCCATATCCACCAAGCAAGACAGATGGACCAAGCTAAACATAGGGTCCAGTTTGAGGGACGTAAGAATGATTTACCATCACTTGTGAACCATATGGAACATGAGGAGCTTGGAATGGACCTTGACCCACATACGGCTGTTGGTACTGGACGTTACTTAACCTAGATAGACCAGCAGGGCTTGGATGTTAGTATTAGACATTACTCGATCTAGAAGGACCAACAGAGTTCAGAATAGCACCATACGAGGGCTCGATCATTCCAACCATCTGAGATTGTCAGCCACCCACATTGGTTAAGCTAGAGATCATGGAGATATTTGGATCTTGCCTCTTAGGCATTGGTACAACATGTCCACTTGCTAGAGGATTTGAAAAACTTACCGAGAGTTGACTCAATACCATCGGTTGAATCGGAAGAGTCGGTTGAAATGATGAAGCGAGTGGATTCATAATGGTGTGTTGCACTGAAACTGAAGTGACTATAGTATGCACATTTAGTTGAGAGCTTGAGTTTCGAATGAACAGACGTGAGTTAGGCATAGCTTGAGATGACCAGATAGGGTTATGATACAATGAAGAAGCACTAGGAGTGCCCAACACCAACTGATCTAGAGAGGTATAACCATGCGGTAATGAATACCCACTATGCCAAGGGTAAATGCTGGTTAGAAAGCTTCTCGTGTAATTGAAAACTTCAAGAGGAAATTGATATCCCTGTTCATCAACAACTTGAGGAGTGTGTGTAGTAGAAACCTCTGAGTGACTCCATGGGGAGATTAGAATATTTCCTTCTGATTCCATGGGTGGAAATAAACGATGATGGACAACCAAAGATGTTCAAGGGGATAATTCCAAATGGATACCCAATTGATCGTACGGACTATACAGATGTTGTAGTGATATCACAACAGGATTGAACAAATGATTTGGAGGGAAAACAACGAGTCCTTGCTG
The DNA here is from genome assembly GCA_000404065.3 of Pinus taeda. Lineage (NCBI taxonomy): Eukaryota > Viridiplantae > Streptophyta > Pinopsida > Pinales > Pinaceae > Pinus > Pinus taeda. The sequence goes on along the minus strand of APFE030896939.1, from coordinate 644 downwards.
AACTTTAGGGGTTGGAAAACTCTCGTGAGTTTGGATAAGATTATCTCAAGATTACAGGCTAGATTCGTAAGGTGACCCAGTATCTGATGGAGGAGGATGAGATGACAAAGGTTGAATACTCAGAACAATTCCAAGTTCTACAGCCTGATCCTCGAGTGACTGCAGGAATTCGAGAAAAGGCTCTTCGGATGATCTTTCAGATGGAGGAGTGGAAAAGGAGCTAGGTGAACCTCATGGTTTTGCCACAATGAATTTGTCTCAAATAACAAGAGAGAAGAGGTTAATTTCAGGGCTTCTTCAAAATGTATTAAATGTATACAAACTGGTGCCTTTTCATGTTTTAAGAGTCGAGAAAATGCAAAGATAACTCTATCGCTTTTTCTTTGAACAAGTTTGAAAGGACAAGTGCTCGATGATATTTTAAATTTAGAAAGTTAAAAATACCGAAACTACTACTAAGGATAATCGAGGCAAACGGATTACCAGGTAACTGTGAACTGCAGAATACCTCCCGACAAACTGAGAAGTATGGGTAGGAAATCTCCTCTAATGTTGTGTTAAGTGTATGATGTTTACAAGGTGGCAGACTCAGTTTCCTGTGGATAAAGTATTACAAACCTAGTGGGGTTTCCCCTTATATACGC
>APFE030896932.1:123011-143317 GCA_000404065.3 Pinus taeda | reverse complement strand
AATGATGATTTCGTGGGCTCTAAGGGAAAGGCAGATCTTGGGTGCAAGGAATGAGGCTTAGTCTTGCAGGGGTCTCAATGGGGCAAGGTAGGCAGCTGTATTTGGCACTCTAAATAAAATGAGATGAATGGATTAGACAGAGGAGAGCTGAAGAGGGCAAGAGAAGCCATGGATCCTCTCCAAACAGTTGAAAACATCAAAGACTAAAGCAAACTTCAAGTACAACACTGCAATTTCAATGTATTCTACTTACACTCTTGTTTGATTTAGCTGAGAAGAAACAAGATAGGTAATGACATACATAACACATAAGCAAATTCATAATTACAAAAGAAAGCACTGTACCAAGACAAATTTCCACATGAATCCCAAAGAGTGTTGCAAACCCTAGTCTCAATTCCTTAGCCAGAATGCTGATATGAGTGTACAATGAAGCTCCTCACTTTCTCAAAAGTCCAACCATGCTAATGACTAAGAAAACACATAATATAGACAAAGCATAGCTCATACTAGCCTCTAGGGGTCGAGCTCACATGTTTAGGAGCTGATCCAACTGATTCTAAGCTAAGAACTAGAAATCAGGCAATGAAACAGCATGCCTCTAGAAACAAGGGAACTGATTCATTCAGTTTCAAACAACTTTTTAACTGATGAATCTACCTTACCAAGTGAGAATTTGACATATTTACATCATGATCCATCCATGTACATGAAATTACATCACAATTTTGACATTAAGAAAGTGAAAAAGTCAAACTCGCCAAAACTGTGCAAAAATAAGAGCAATACTTGGTCAAACTGGGAATTTTTCCTCTATGCGCTGCGCCTATTTGGACTCACTTTTGGAGGCCTTCCCAATATCCAAATTGGCTCCAAGTGAGCTTGTTGGAAATTTCTGCCTGTCTACTTTCCAACCCAAGTGGAATTTTTCAATTTGGCCTCCATTTGCCCTGTCAAAAACCAAATCTCCCAAGGCTGCTTCTTGTGTGTCAAAATAGGAACAATAAGGTCATTTTTTAGTGTTTTTGACCTTTTTGAGGGCTCAAAACCTGCCCAAATTTCTTGGCCATAGGTAGGCAAACATAATTTTCCATGCCAAATACAAAAATGCTGAGTTTTTGTGATTTGGAGGCTCCTAGCAAAAGCGAGCGCCATGTGGCGCGGCGCATAGGGCAGAAATTCCTGTTTTTTGTGCCAAAATTTTCCAAAATGCAAAAAGTGCCCCAAATTTTTTGAAATTTGGGCTGAGTCTTCTCTATCAAGCATTGTGTTGGGCCAAGGAAGCCTCAGTCAATATCTGAAGTCTATCATGCTCCTTTCACCTCCTTGATGCCCTCTTCAATTTTGCCTTTAAGCTCCTGATTCTCACCTTGCAAACTTTGTTCCTCGCCATGTAATGAAAAGCCATGTGTCTCAACAAGTTTTTCTCCTTTTTGGCCTTCTCCAACAATCTCTCTAAGTGGATGTGGGCTCTTTAAAGCCAAGACTCCTGATAGGCGTTGATCTCTTGCTCAAGTGATGTGAACTCCACCCTCCTCCTTTGGGCAGCTTGGCGATTCTCCTGAATGTTTCGTAACTCCATGATCACTTGCTGATCCTCAAGCTGCTTGTTTCTTTGCTACAGGGTATGTCTCTTCATCATGGTCATATGAAGGATCAGACTCCATGTTTGCTAGTGGGTGAGTTTTCTTGATGAGTAGTAGGAGATTTATGGTGTTTTCAATTTTCTGCCACCAAGGGAAAAAAATGATATGAGGGACTGTGGAGGGAGGAAACAATGAGGGATTGTAAGGACTGTTGGGAAGGGTTTAGTTAAGGGAACAGGGAGCTGAGGAGTGATTTGGGAGTTTTTGGTATAGGACTAGGGTTTGGGAATTTGTATTTGGGATTTTGGGAAATGGGAATTGGGGTATGAATCGATGATGTTTTAGGAATGTATGAATTTAGGGAATAGGGAAATCAAGGTTAAATGGAGTAAGGGAGTGGTAAGGTGAGGGAATAGAAAGATGGACTTGGTCGCCAAAACAACAGTTTCAAACCCTAGTTAGCAATTACCTTTGAGAGTTTCAAGAGATAGGGTTTGATTTCTTTTTAAACCATAACCATAAGACAACCACCATAAATTGCATAAATAATTGCTTCATTAGCAATGATGAAGGCTCAACCTACTTGCACAAATGATGATCCAAGCGTTTTGGGCGATTTGGAATGAATTGTTGAAGATTTCGGGCTTGTCAGATGTATGCGCTGCACATCAAACCCAACGCACCGCACCAGTTATGTGCGCCAACCCCGTGTAATTTAGCACTGGAAATCGCAGCCCAAGCGCCACGCCAGTTGCCCAATGCGTCGCGCCACCAAACCCTTTGCGTAACACTTTTTGCAGGGGACTTTTGGAGGACTTTATGGTGTCCAAATTGGGTGCGGGATAGCTCCTTGGAAAATTTGTTGAGTCTAATTTCCAACCCAAGTGGAATTTTTCAATTTGGAGTTCATTTGACCTGTCAAAAATCAAATCTCTCAAGATTGGTCAAAATGTGAAAAATGAGGCTGCCTAAAGGCAGAGCGTTGTTGTAGTCAATTTTTGAAGGTCTTACTCAACTCCAAATTGAGCTCATGATAGCTCATTGGAAATATCTTTGTGTCTAAATATCATTTGACTCATCAAGCAAGGCATTTGGCCAACCAAGCTATCAGAAAACTTGATTTTCCCAAGGTCACTTCAAAGGTACATCAATTCTCCTGAGGCAACTGTATTTTTGACATTTCTCTAAAACCATGACACCTGTGTAAAAAGTGAAGGAGGTTTTTCTTCCTTGGCCTATTGTGGACAAAGACCTCTCTCGATTTTCCCAAACTCATCTTTTATTGCTTAGAAACATCATTGGAGTAAAACCTATCCCGATGTGTGGAACAGGGGATTTGTAGAAATGAAGTGAAATGAAGGCGATAAGGGGCTTCTAAATTCTTGAGAAAAATTTTGGAAGTAGGGAGGGATGTTAGGAAGTAGGGGAAAGTGGAATTTAAAAGATTGAGTGAGGGGAAGGGGTCCAAAAGGGCAAAACACAGGCCTAGCCTAGAAAATTGTCAAGTTGTAGCAAGAAACTAGGGTTTGTGTGAAAATGAAGAATTTGAGGGATCTCAGTGATGGGAAGTGTTGAATAAGGTACATTAAGGATAGGGGAAGGTGTATGAACATCAGGATATAAGTTTTGCTGATGATTTGACCATCCAAAAGAAATTACCTTCAAAACCCTAGGAGAGGGAAATGAACTTTACCTAGGCACAAGTGAAGCATGAACAAGGTGTAAAATGACCCATTGGAACCTGACACGATGATGAAAACCCTCCGAATGATGGTACACTCAGCTAAATGGTGACATGGACCGACATTTGGACAACTTTGACAGGAGTAAAAGCAAACCCTAGACCTAATACCTAGTGACCAAATTTTGCTTGAAGACTCACTGAAATGACAAAATTTGACCTTGACACCTTAAAATCACTTTGCAAGAGCATGTTTGATCATTGGAGGAAGGCTGCAAAGACTGACACTAACAGGTTCATTTTGGATTTCCTACTTGTATTGTAAATGATCATGATTGTTGATTTGTTGGCAATTTTTGGTCAAGTTTATGGAATTTGATGGACACCAAATTGAAGAAAATTGTAGTCTTTCATCTGCAAACATATGGTCAAACTGAAGTGGTTAACAGGACAATCATTCATTTACTAAGAGGATATTGCAGCAAACATCCTAAGTTGTGGGATGAACAGTTGCATTATATTGAGCATGCTTACAACCGAGCAGAACACTCTTCTACTCTAACTTCGCCTTTTGAGGTATGTCTTGGTTATTTGCCTAAATCGCCTTTGGATTTCATCTTTGAGAAATATGTAGCTTTAGATGGGAATAGTGACATAGACAGAGCAAAGAAATTCATTGAAAAAATTCAGTTGATTCACCAAACAGTTCAAGAACAACTAGAAAAAAATTCAAGGCAAGTATAAAGCAAGGCATAATAACCATCGTGTGAATCATCAATTTCAAGAAGGTAATGAAATTTGGCTATACATTAGAAAGGAAAGGCTTCAAGGCGAAGGTAAAAAATTGAAACCAATTCACTATGTCCATTTAAAATTCTGGAAAAGATTGGTAATAATGCTTTCAAGCTTGATTTGCCTTCATATATGCAAATGTATTCCGTTGTTAATGTTGAAAATTTGAGATTGTATGAACCTCCTTTGATTGAAGATAAATGAGCGAATGTTTAAATTCCATCTATTGAAGACTTTTCTCCAAAATTCCTTGATGTGCTTCAACAAGACACTATACTTGACAGAAGGACAAAGACAACAAAAAGAGGAAATATTAATTATCTTTGGGTGGCTCTTAAAGGCACACATCCATCAAAGGCCAAATGGATTGAAGTGGGGAATGTGAGGGAACAATGCCCTCATCTGTTCAATAATTGAAAGTGATCCTTTTGGGTTCCAAAAGGCTTTCAGTGGGGAGGAGTGATTAGGTGCTAAGAAATATGCCCAAAAGTCAAAGTGTCAAAATCTTCTCAAACTCAGCGTCAGATTGAAGAGTTCGTCATTCTAAATCCAACAATGCGAATGACACTCAAATTGGAGTTCATATGCAGAAGTTAGAGCAAGTCAAAGTTCAAGTTTGACTTGCCTACATGGCAGGATTGGGATGATGTAGCAGGTCTTCATCCAATGAGGAGGCGCCAAGTGGCATCCCACCATTGGCCCTCACAAATCACATATCGCAGCGGTAGGCAGAAAAGGTGTTAGAAATCGGCCCCCGGTAGGTTGCGTTGCGATGCGATCGAATCATAATCGCAATCAGTGAAAGGGATCGTGTACAAGTATTGGCCCTGGCCTCGGCAAGGCTAGCAATGCGATTGCTATGTTTTGTTTTTTGAAATGCATTATAGCCTTATTTAGTGTTTACTTTTTGGATTGATATGTCTAAATCTTTCCATCTTGTTTACTTTCTGGAATGATAGGTCCAAATGTTTCAATCGGGTAAGAAGTCTTCGAAAACCAAACCATATTAAAGTGGTTAATAAAATCTAAAATCATTTTTAATATGATATGCATACGCTTAAGAACATACAGCTTTTTTTAACGTTGTGTTGGAAGATTCTTGTTTTGAGATTAGTAAAGAAAAACCTCTAATAAGATAAGATAAGATATGCAGGTTATATTGCTGTGGTGGAGGATTTTTTTTGGTTTTGTTAATGCTTTTTTATTTTGCGATGGTAGGTGGATATTTAAAAATTATTTTGTTTAAATTTTTTAGTTTTTTTTTTTTTTTCCTTTTAAATTTAAAATTTTCAAAATCATATAAATATGGAAAATTGAATGTCATAATTTTTTTTGAAATAAACATTATATCAGTTTTTACATTCCCAAATATTTAAAAATAAAAAATAAAAAAATTAAGATATAAGAAAATATCAATACAATATTTATTGGAAAGAGATATGGAAGATTGTTAATAATTAATAAAATTAGGGATATACAAAATTATTGATAATTTTATGTATTTTGTAATTAAATTGAGCCTAAGTGTAATCCATCTAGTAGAAGCTTGTCTCTTAAGATAGTTTAATTCCCCATAAATGATTTCCAACTTCAATCTTTCCCCATGAAGTTTGAAACATGGTGAAGACTAAATCTCATTTGGACTAAATTCATTTATGATACTACAATATAATATATGAATATGACGTATGGCATTATTTTTTTAAAAGGTTAGAATAGCAATATTGTTTATTTTATGATTGTAATGATTATTTGAAAAAGTGTTTATAATACAATTTAAATAATGTTAAGATTTAAATTAAAAAAATATATATACATATATTGAATTATGATGACTATCAAGAAAAATTTTAAATGTTGAAAATATTTTTCTCAATAATCTTTCAAAAGATGAATACAAAGACACTATATTAGTAACTCAATGATAACAAAGCCAATCGTAATGCTTTATTCATAAGCATACATTTTTTCAACTATTTTGGTTTTTAGTTTTCTTGTTAGAATTTTGGAAAATATAATTTGACTATTAAATAAATTAACACTTTTATAGATATTTAATAATATAATTTATAAAACTCAAACCTATAATTATAACAAATTTTTATCTAATTTCAAATGAAATTCAGAAAGTAATATATATCAAAAACACTTCATGACATAAAAGAGTTAGACTACCAAAATAATGGCAAATATGCCTTTCAGTATCATATTTGCAGTTGTAATACATCATTCAGATAATTATGTGTAGTCCACTCACCTTATCAATTTGAGCTTTATTTTCTTCTCGACTGTCACGATTCATTATCATTGGAACTCCACTTCTCCACAACTCACTCTTTGCACCAATTTCAGTAATGCACTTGAACTCTTATAATATCTCTCACTTTTATAAAACCAGAAAAGGATATGAAAGCACTATACAAAACTCCATTCAAAGATGTATTTTGCAATATTCATCCTCTTTCAATGCTTGTGCTTCATCCACTCTCACTGTACAAGACGCTTAAATTTAGGGCATGACAACACAAACTATTCATCCACTTTCAATGCTCGTTCACTATTCAACTACTTTCATTGTACAAGATGCCTAACTTAAACATTATGACCAATAAAAGAAAAAACTTAAGATAGTGGAGAATCTTTCTAGGTATTCCATCAAACATGCCTTCAGGTAGTGAAAATATACAAAACATATGAAAAGACACAAAGTAGTTGGATAGGGCACCACTAAGTATTCATCCACATTCACTGTATAAGATGCCTAACTTTAGGCATTATGACCAACCAAAGGATTTTTTTAGACAATGGAGAATCTTTATGGATAATCTTTCAAACACGCCTTCAAAGTAGCGAATATCTACAAAAGATATGAAAGGACAAAATAATAGGACATGACACCACCCACTCAATTGTGACAAGCCAACAATAATTATTTTATGCACAAGATTATAATTATGTACAAGCACGGGTCAACATGCTTGCTTATGCTATATTTTTCGTGGCAACACATCATTCAGATCATTTGTGTGTAGTTCATTGCCAATTTTAGCTCTATTTTCTTCTCTAAAGTCATGAGTCATCATCACTAGAACATGCATCAATGCGTACTACCTCTGCTTGTCCTACATTTTGTTGAGTGGTCTCTCCAAACCAAGGGCTTTGATCCACTTTATAAGAATCTTATCATAGTATAGATATGAGTATAGATGCTTGATGTCTATATTATTGAACAAACATTTATAAAATGGCACAATAGTCGAGACCTCAATACTTTTCTCAACAACTCACTCTTGGCATTTTCAAGGATACACTTAAGTCTCGCTAGCTCTTTACAAACTCTAATTTCTGATCCCTTACAAGGAGTTCAACACTTAATTTTATAAATACGAAAGCATTGTACAAAATTCCTTATGGAAACCTCCTTTAGACTATTCATCTACTTTCAATGTTCGTAAAAACATATTCATCAATTTTCATTGTAAAAGACGCCTAACTTTACACATTATGACCCACCAAAGAAAAAAAATTAGATGGTGGAAAATCTTTCTCAATAATCCTTACAAAAGATGAAAAAACACAAAGACATTATAACATTAACTCAATGATAACAAAACTAATCATAATAGCTTTATGCATAAAAATAACATTTTTCAACTACTCTAGGTTTTAGTTTTTTGTTGTTTAGAATTTGAAAATATAATTGTATATAAGATTGCAATTTTTTATTGTTTAACATGTAATTTTGATTATATAAATAAATTCAACACCTTTAGAGATATTTAAAATATTTAATAATATAATTTATAAAACTCAAACCTATAATTATAACAAATTTTTATCTAATTTGAAATAAAATTTAAAAATAAATATATACCAAAAATACTTTAGGACATAAAATAAGTAAACTACCAAAATAATAATAAGCATACTTTCCTGTGCCATATTTTCGGCAATAACACATTGTTCAGATAATTGTGTGTAGTTCACTCACCTTGTCAATTTGAGCATTATTTTCTTCTCGACTATCACATTTCATTATCACTGGAACTTGAATGATAAGTATTCCCTCCACCTGTCTCACATTTTGTGGAGTGGTCTCTCTAATGTGGTGGCCTTGATGACCCTTGCTATTGATGTCGCCCAATGACCATTGCCAACAAAGTTGGTTCTCTTGTTTTTTGACTTATCACAATGGATTTAGAATAACTTGTCTAGGCAATATTTTGTCTAGAAAAACAATTAAGTGATATTTATATCAACCAACATGTGCGAAGATTGTGAGATTTGATCATCTTTGTGTAGAGACATCAATAGGGTCGAGAGATGCATTCTGAAACGCATAAACAGTAAAAACAATCAAAGTAGTCTAATTATTATATATTATATTATATGATGTTTTTACTTTTTTCTTTTTTGAATTTGACCATGTAATATTTGGTTTTGAATCCTTTGAAGGCTGGTTATAAGTATATTTATTGTTAGTATGTTGTATTTGTTTGGGAGGTTTTTGATCGAGGGTGGGGTTTCAACCCACAACCCTTCCTCCTTCTCCACCATCATATGAAATACGAGATCTCACAAACTCCTCTACCCATGGTCCAACCCCATTCCCCATTCCTTGACACTTGACCCCCTTCAACAACCATTCTAGTCCAAGTCCAAGCCAAAGGCCAAGGCCCTTCTCCATTCTCCATCTCCATGGCCATAACTCATCTCCACCATATTGTGGCCTTCCCTCTTCCAACTTCAATCCATTTCATTTCTCAACCTTGAACTCTCCATCCTCCCTAATGCCATTAGGCTCCTTTTGTTTTTATGGTTGCAAAATCCAATACCACCACAATCGAGCCCTCTTTCCAACATAGCTCTAATACAACATCTGGTTCTAATACATATTTGGGAGGAACAAAGTGAAAGGAGGGAAGAATATATGAAAGGATACAAAAATCGAAGAGCTAACATGTAGCTATGGAAAATATGAGAAACTGTGGGTTTGATACCAATCTGGGATTGGAATTAGAAAACTTTGAAACATATGGCTTTAACACTAAAACAAAAGTCCATTAGGAAAATTGCAACATTTGGCTTTCATATCAATTTGGGAAAATCACTTCTATAAATAAAGAGTAACACACTAATTTATCCATACAGTAGAAATATATGTACAAAATTATAACAAAAAAAATTCTATAATAAAATATAATTGAAAAAATAATAACATAACACCATATAAATCTTACTGCAATATACATATAAACATAAATACTTAATATAACTTATGTATTATCAAATGGGATGTTTACAAAATGAAACGAAAACTCAAACCTTCAACTTTTCTCCATAACTCGCTCTTTTCACATTCAAGGATGCACTTGAACTCTTATGATGTCTCTCACTTTTATAACACCAGAAAAATGATATGAAAGCACTATACAAAACTCCATTCAAAGACTTCTTGTACACTATTCATCCTCTTTCAATGCTAGTGCACTATTTATCCACTCTCACTATACAAGATGCCTAGCTTTAGGACACGACAACACTAACTATTCATCCACTTTCAATGCTCGTTCACTATTCATTCACTTTCATTGTACAAGACGCCTAACTTTAAACATTATGACCAATCAAAGATAAAACTTTAGATAGTGGAGAATATTTCTAGATAATCCTTCAAACATGCCTTCAGGTAGTGAAAATCTACAAAAGATATGAAAAGACACAAAGTAATTAGACATGGAACCACTAAGTATTCATCCAATTTCAATGCTCATGCATTATTCATTCACATTCACTATATAAGACGCCTAACATTAGGCATTATGACCAACCAAAGAAAAAAAATTAGACAGCGACGAATATTTCTGGATAATCTTTCAAACACGCCTTCAAAGTAGCAAATATCTACAAAAGATATGAAAAGACAAAATAATAGGACATGACACCATCCACTTAATGGTGACAAGCCAACAACAATTGCTTTATGCACAAAGATTATAATTATGTACAAGCAAGGGTCAACATGCTTACCTGTGCTATATTTTACGTGGTAACACATCATTCAGATCATTTGTGTGTAGTTAATTGCTAATTTTAGCTCTATTTCCTTTTCTAATGTCATGACTCATCATCTCTAAAACATGCACCAATATTTACTCCCTTTGCTTGTCCTACATTTTGTTTAGTTGTCTCTCCAAACCAAGGGCTTTGACAATCCACTATATAAGAATCTTATCATAGTATAAATATGAGCATAAATGCTTGATGTTTATATTATTGAACAAAACATTTATAAACTGACATAATAGTCGTGACCTCAATACTTTTCTCCACCACTCACTCTTGGCAAATTCAAGGATACACTTGAACTCTTACACTAGCTGTTTACAAACTCAAATTACAGATCCTTACAAAGAATTCAATAATTAATTTTATAAATATGAAAGCACTCTACAAAGTTATTTTAGACTATTCATCTACTTTCAATGCCCGTAAAGACATTATTCATCAACTTTCACTGTAAAAGATGCCTAACTTTACACATTGTGACCCACCAAAGAAATTTTTTTATATGGTGGAAAATATTTTTCAATAATCCTTACAAAAGATGAAAAAACACAAAGATACATAAAGATACATTTTTCAACTATTTTAGGTTCTAGTTTTTTTTGTTTAGAATTTGAAAATATAATTGTAAATAAGATTGCATTTTTTTATTGTTTAACATTTGATTTTGATTATATAAATAAATTCAACGCCTTCAGAGATATTTAAAATACTTAATAATATAATTTATAAAACCCAAACCTATATTTATAGCAAATTTTTATCTAATTTGAAAAAAGAATTAAAAAGAAATATAGACCAAAACAGTTTAGAACATAAAATAGTCGAACTACCAAAATAATGACAAACATGCTTTCCTGTGCCATATTTTCGACGATAACACATCATTCAGATAATTGTGTGTAGTTCACTCACCCTATCAATTTGAGCTCTATTTTCTTCTCGATTTTCAAAGTTCATTATCACTCGAACATGAATGATGAGTATTCCCTCCACCTGTCCCACATTTTTTGGAGTGGTCTCTCCAATGTGGTGGCCTTGCCGACCATTCATATTGATGTCGTCCAATGACCATTTCCAACAAAGTCAGTTCTCTTGTTTTCTGACTTATCGCAATGGATTTAGAATGACTTGTATAAGCAGATTTTTGTCCAACAAATAAATTAAGTGATATTTATATCAACCAACATGTGCGAAGATTGCGAGACTTGGTCTTCTTTGAGTAGAGACGTCAATAGGATCGAGAGATGCATTTTAAAACGCACAAACAGTAAAAACAAACAGAGTAGTATAATTATTATATTATATGATGTTTTTTCCTTTTTCTTTTTCGAATTTGACATGTAATATTTGGTTTTGAATCCTTTGGAGGCTAGTTATAAGTATATTTATTGTTAGTATGTGGTAATTGTTTGGGAGGTTTTGTGAATGTTTGATCGAAGGTGTGGTTTCAACCCACAACCCTTCCTCCTCCACCATGGTCATATGAACTACAAGATCCCACGCACTCCTCTACCCATCGTCCAACCCCATTTCTCATTCCTTGACACTTAACCCCCTTCAGCAACCATTCTACTCCAAGTCCAAGCTAAAGGCCAAGGCCCTTCTCCATCTCCATGGCCATAACCAATTTCCACCATATTGTGGCCTTCCCTCCTCCAACTTGAAGGCATTTCATTTCTCAACCTTGAACTCTCCATCCTCCCTAACGCCATTAGGCTCCTCCTTTTGTTGGCATGGTTGCAAAATCCAATACCACTATAATTGAGCCCTATTTCCATCATGTATCTAATACAACATTTGATTATAATACACAATTGGGAGGAACAAAGTGAAAGGAGTGGAGAATATACTAAATGATACAAAAATCTAAGCGCTAACATTTTGCTATGGAAAATATGAGAAACCGTGGGTTTAATACCAATTTGGGATTGGGATCAGAAATATTTAAAACATGTGACTTTAGCATTGAAACAAAATTCCACTAGGAAAATTACAACATTTGCCTTTGATATCAATTTGGGAATATCACTTCTATAAAATATAGTCACACACTAATTTATCCTTACAGTAGAAATATATGTACAAAATATAACAAAACAAAATTATATAATAAAAGATAATTGAAAAAGTAATAACATAACACCATATAAAAATCTTATTAAAATCTTATTGCAATATAAATATAAACATAAATACTTAATATAACTTATGTATTATCGAGTGGGATATTACAAAATGAAACCAAAACTCAAAACTTCAACTCCTCTTCTTCACAATTCACTCTTTTCACAATCAAGGATGCACTTGAACTCTTATAATATCTCTCACTTTTATAAAACCATATTAGGGTATGAAAGCATTATACAAAACTCCATTAAAAGACTTATTTTGCACTACTCATCCTCTTTCAATGCTTGTGCATTATTCATCCACTCTCACTGTACAAGACACCTATCCTTAGGACATGACAACAATAACGATTCATCCACTTTTAATGCTTGTTCACTATTCATCCACTTTCATTGTACAAGATGCCTAACTTTAAATATTATAACCAATCAAAGAAAAAACTTTAGATAGTGGAGAATCTTTCTAGATAATCCTTCAAACATGCCTTAAGGTAGTGAAAAACTACAAAAGATATGAAAAGACACGAAGTAGTTGGACATGGCACCACTAAGTATTCATGCACTTTAAATGATAATGCATTATTCATCCACATTCATTGTATAAGATGCCTAAATTTAGGCATTATGACCAACCAAAGAAAAATTTGTAGACAATGGAGAATCTTTCTCGGTAATCTTTCAAACATGACTTCAAAGTAGTGAATATCTACAAAAGATATGAAAAGACAAAATAATAGGACACGACACCACCCACTCAATGGTGATAAGACAACAACAATTTCTTTATGCACAAAGGTTATAATTATGTACAAGTAAGGGTCAACATGCTTACTTGTGTTATATTTTTTGTGGTAACACATCATTTAGATCATTTTTGTGTAGTTCATTGCCAATTTTAGCTCTATTTTCTTCTCTAAATTCATGACTCATCGTCACTGGAACATGCATCAATGCGTACTCCCTCTGCTTGTCCTACATTTTGCTGAGTGGTCTCTCCAAACCAAGGGCTTTAACAATCCACTGTATGAGAATCTTATCATAGTATAAATATGAACATAAATGCTTTATGTTTATATTATTGAACAAAACATTTATAGAATGACACACTAGTCGAGACCTCAATACTTTTCTCCACAACTCACTCTTGGCAAATTCAAGGATACACTTGAACTCTTACACTAGCTCTTTACAAACTCAATTTTCAGATCCCTTGCAACGAATTCAACACTTAATTTTATTAGTATGAAAGAAATGTACAAAATTCCTTATGGAATCTTCCTTTAGACTATTCATCTACTTTCAATTCTCGTAAAGACATTATTCATCAAATTTCACTGTAAAAGACGCGTAATTTTACACGTTATGACCCACCCAAGAAAAAAAAATTAGATGGTGGAAAATCTTTCTCAATAATCCTTACAAAAGATGACAAAACACAAAGACACTATACCATTAACTCAATGATAACAAAGCCAATCATAATAGCTTTATGCATAAAGATAACATTTTTCAACTATTCTAGGGTTTAGTTTTTTGTTTGTTTAGAATTTGAAAATATAGTTGTAAATAAGATTACAAAATTTTATTGTTTAACATGTGATTCTGATTATATAAATACATTTAACACCTTTAGAGATATCTTAAATACTTAATAATATAATTTATAAAACTCAAACCTATAATTATAACAATTTTTGTTTATCTAATTGGAAATAAAATTTAAAAAGAAATATATACCAAAACACATCATTCAGATAATTGCGTGTAATTCACTCACCCTGTCAAGTTGAGGTTTATTTTTTTCTCGATTGTCACAATTCATTATCAATGGAACATGAATGACGAGTATTCCCTTTACCCATCCCATATTTTGCGGAGTGGTCTCTCCAGTTTAGTGGCCTTGACGACCCTTTGTATTAATGTCGCCTAATGACCATTGCCAACAAAGTTGGTTCTCTTGTTTTATGACTTATCACAATGGATTTAGAATGACATGTCTAAGCAGTTTTATGTCCAACAAATAAATTAAGTGATATTTGTATCAACCAACATGTGCATAGATTGTGAGATTTGATCTTCTATGGGTAGAGACGTTAATAGGACTGAGAGATGAATTTTAAAATGCACAAATAGTAAAAACAAATAGAGTTGTCTAATTATTATGTTATTATATTATATGGAGGAAGAAAGGAACCAGGCCACATGAAAGATTATTGCCATGGTTGAACAACTGGGAAACCAGGTGGAGGTAAACGATTATCTTGCGGTAGTGATGAATCACATTTTGAGCATTGAGAAAGACTTGGAGTTGCTATAGAAGACAGTGGATCACTTGAATAACAAGATGATAAACTTACACTTCATGGTCGATAACATTGAGGTCAAGGTAGAATCTGTGGCAGTAGGTGTGCTTAAGGAAGTTTTCGGGATTGGAGAAATGTCACCTCCCAGAATTTAGACAGTTGGGGAGGAAGGACAACTGCACTTCGATCTAGAAAGGATCACGGATATTAGTCGCCTTGGAGATTTGGTCCAAGAGGATTGCCCTTTGGAAAAAATGGAAGGCACCGGGAAGATTGTTCTGTTTTTGATATATAGTGATATGATATGCCGTTTTGTGAAACTTTGTGAGACTTTTTGGTGAAGTTATAGTTTAAATTATGTATGCAGAATAGTAGAAAAATAAGTTGGGTAGCAATGAGATCTATTCTGAAACCACTCTAAAAATCTGTGAAGCAGAGCAAACTTTGAATGTAAGGGACTTGGCCTGTTTCTAGTTTTGATATATAAAAGCTACCTGTTTCTTTAAAAAAAAAGGATCCTAAATCTAGCCTAGGAGAACATAAACACCATTATCTAGTAGCTAATAACCAAGGTGGATAAGGTCAAAAATACATAAAAGTATGAGGTGGTTATGTCACATACAGAAGGTGCCACATCATTAGATCTATATAAAAGTATGAGGTCGTTATGCCACATCATCAGATCTCAATGATAATTCACTATGAAGACAAGACATCTTCATTAAAAAGGGAAGAAGGCCAAATTAAAGCTCCAGGATTTAGCCTTTCAACATGAAAAGGGGTCCAATGGCCTCCCTCAATTGTGGATAACCCCTCTAAGTGTGAAACTGTTATGTAGTAAAGCTTTGTAATGTGGTATATGCGGAAGTTATGGCTCAAGAGATGACACATATCCTCCAAAAGGTGATCCAATGATCCAATTTTATGACTCCAAGGTGTAATGATCTCTCTAGAATATTCAAGTGGTCACATCCATGAAGTAATTGATCCGAATTGGATAATTATATTGTGTTTCATCCATCTCGATGCATTTGGAGTGGAAAAAGTGGAGGAATCAGCTCATGAGATCGTTTTTACTGGCGGGACCCAATTTGGTGAAACAGGGTCCGAAACCTTTTGAGAGTGTTTTGAGGCATCAAATGACGTTTTTGGGGGGTAAAACATTGCTACATTAGTGCAACATCTTTTCATGCTATTCTACACACAGAGACCTTTCCAATGACACAAGAAGCACATTAATCAGAGTACATATACAAAAGTCATGCCACTCAAAAGTTGAACTTCTTGTTTTCACACCTATAGTTCGGGAGGATGCCGGGTCAGCCTAATTATTCATGAAAAAGGGGCTAGCCACGTGTTTGTGATGTAAAAGACTCTAGAAGAGTCTTATTGTAACTCTAGTTAATATTTGATGCAGTCAAACTTAACCACTAGTAGGCTATCAGGCTGTGTTATAACTAAGCTACTAGGAGGAAGAGGAATTCCATTATTTCAAGAGAGTTTTGTTCCATATATGAGAAAAGATAGCCAGGACAGATAGGAGGTAGAGCACACCGAGAGGATGTGTGCACTATAGCAGCCCAGGGGCTACAAACATTACTTCTTTGTACCTGCAACCATATTTCCAGACTAAGAAAGAGAGCGAAGCGACCTCACCTTCCAACTGGGTTTTTCTCCCAAAAGGGTTTCCCAGAGAGCATATGTTGTGTCTTATGTGTGTGTGAGATTATTTTGTCGTTCTATAATTTTATGCATGCACTAATTACAGTTAAATCCACAAATTTTAAAGTTTAATAAATTGTAATAGTGTAGATTTTTCAGAGTTTTAATATAATATTATTAGATCTATTGTGACGAACAGTCCAATGAAATATCCATGACATTTTACAAATAATTTGGTATCAAAACTAGTTTCTTTGGTTAATTTGTGGAGATTACAGGGATCTAGATCGGTGGGGCCGAAAATCGTAAAACCCTAATCATGGGTGACGAATATGTAAACGACCTCGTGATCCTACAGAGGTGAGGTTTTCATGGCTTGAATAACAGGTCGCAGATATAAACCACATTGTAAACCTCCTCATGGTGGCCCTAAGAAATAAGATGGGGATATTTGGAGAAGATGAGGATTCGAATGCAGAGGAAAAATCAGAATGGGGATCAGAAGATTGGGGAGAAACAGAGAACCAGTTGAAGAAAGGACCCGAAAAAGATCAACCCAGTTCGAGTGTCGTGAACCAATCACAATCCCTGTTTAAAAATGGAAGCAAAAGTCGATATCAAGTCCTACCACAACGAGATCGACGCTTTGAAGCTGAACCACTAGTTGCGACAACTGGAAGTTATTTCAATGTCCATCAAATTGAGGAAGGGCAAAAGATCTCATTCGCATGGTTGAAATTAAAGGGCGATGCACTGACTTGGTGGGAGAGCTACATAGAAACCCTGAGGTTGGAGGGAGAACCTCCAGTGACTAAGTGGGAGGTTTCAAAACCCTCATTAAGTCACAGTTTTATCCCATTGGGTACGTGGAGGGCTAGTAGATCTGGTGGCATTACTTCAGGCAAAAGCTAGGCCAAAGCATGTAGGAGTACACCACATAATTCATAAATATGGCTATAATGTTGGGTATATCTCCAAAGAACCAAGATGTACTCCTCAAGTATTTTGGGGGGTCTACACCATCATTTGCGTGAGCAAGTGATGTTGTTCAAGCCCAAACAGGTGGACGAGGCTTCAGTACAAGCACAATACCTGGAGAACATAAGCCTGAAAAGAGCGCAATCTAGTTGATCGAAGTAGAAGGAGAAACATGAAGCTTCTAAGGAGGGGAAGAAGAAGAAAAAATGGGGAAAAATAAAAATACGACAACCACAACACACCGTACAAAGATCCTAGCAACCACTGCAACAACTACAACATTGATGGCCATAACAAAGGAGAAGTGTTGGAAGTTGCGTCCAAAGCTAAACCTAAAGAACAAGAAGAAATATAATAAGAAGAAGAATCTCATGACCACTAATTCGAGCAACCAAGTTGAAAGCAACTTAGACGTGGATGAGAAGACCATCTGTACATCAATGAAGAAGGAGGTGAATGTGAGTAGCCTTCACCAACACGAAGAGAAAGAAATGACCAAACTCTTCCATATAAAGGTGCAAGTCAAGAAGACTAAGATTGATGCTCTGTTGACTCAGGATCGTAAGTAAATCTCATTGCAGTAGAGTTGGTCAAGAAGCTGGGGCTGGAAGTTCATGATCATCCAAACCCATATCCATTGGGATGGGTAAATAAGGATGCAGAACTTAAGGTAACAAAACAATGCAAAATTAGATTTTCTATTAGTGTTGATTTTATTGATGAAGTAGATCTGGATGTGGTTCCCCTTGATGTATGTGGAGTTGTGTTTGGGAGTCCATATATGTACATGCAAAATGCAATATTTATGAGGAGAGCCAACCAATATCATCTCATCAAGGATGGAAAATCGTTCATCATCAACGTGCATAAAGGCAAGTCAAAAATTTCACTAGTAAGAGCCAACCAATCCAAGAAGTATGTTTTATTGTTTTTAAGAGAAAGTCAATCTGAAGAGGAGTCAATAAGAAGCAAGGCATCCCTGGATGGGTGTACTAAGAAATAGAAAGGAGTTGTTACATGCATACAAGGATGTGTTCTAGAGCCTAAAGGGTTACCACCCAAGAGAGAAGTGGAACACGAGATCCAACTATTGTCAGACTCCCCATTGCCAAATATTGGGCTGTATAGGCAGTCTGTTATAGAAGCAAGTGAGGTGAAGAAAAAGTCACAGAAACTACTAGATCAGGGTGTCATTCGACCAAGTACATCATCATGTGGGTCACCCATCATCATTGTGCTAAAGAAGGATGGGACTTGGCGGATGTGTATAGATTATAGGGCGTTGAATAAAATAACACTCAAGAACATATACCCCCTGCCCAGGATAGACGATCTGCTAGATCAGTTGCAATAAGCAAAGTATTTCACCAAGCTAGACTTGAAGTCTGGATATCACCAGGTTCGAGTCAAAGAAGAAGATACATGGAAGTTTGCCTTCAAAACCAGACAAGGTTTCTATGAGTGGTTAGTTATGCCATTTGGCCTATGTAATGCACCAACCACATTTATGAGATTAATGAATGATATACTGCGCCCTTTTATAGAATCATTTGTTATTGTCTATCTAGATGATATACTTGTATATAGTACTACTTGGGAGGAGCATATTTCACATTTGACGCAAGTGCTAGAAACATTGAAGAAGCACTAGATGCTAACAAATATCAAGAAGTGTGAGTTTGCATAGTAGTTGTTGGTGTATATGGGGTATGTGATTAGTGGAGGAGAGATAAAGATAGATCATTCCAAGATGGAGGCCATCATGAAATGACTGGTGCCTACTAATGTTTTTGAGGTCAGGAGATCCATTGGGGCAGCACAATACGTGAGGAAGTTCGTAGTCTCATTTTCTCATATCTCTCAAATCGAGAAATGAAATCAAATTTCGTAAAAAACCCATTTGATCTAACAAAAAATGCTTTCAAATGAGATATTTTCCACCTTTTGAAATGCTCCATGGAGGTCGTGGAACTTGCATAAAGTTTGTTGAAGATTGTTGCTATGTGTTTCATCCATCATTGTGCTTCAAAACCTCATTCCCATGGAGTCATAACCTGCTCTAATACCATTGATCCGAATCTTGGGGGGGAGGCCCCCAATATCTAAAAAATTGAAATGCCAAAAAAAGATGAGACTGATCCGGATCTTGGGGGAAGTCCCCCAAGATCTGAAAAAATGAAATGTTATAAAAAGAGAGGAGAACACACACTGAACAAAACCACAAAAAACTTTTTATTAAAATGGAGAATTGTAAAGGCTACAGTGTGGTGGACAATATCTCCTTTTACAAAATGTGACTTGTTACTTCTAGCCTTTTTTAGTTACAATACAAGGGTAAATTTCATGGGTGGGTAAATACCATGGGTGAATGAATACCATGGGTAGATGCCACTTCCAATACCATGGGTAAATTCCATAGGTGGACGAATACCATGGGTGAATGAATATTATGGGTGCATGCCACTTACAATGCTTTGGGTGGATAAATACCATGGGTAGATGCCACTTACAATATCATGGGTAAATACCATTGGTGGATGTCACTTTCCATTCAGATAAAAAACAATGCTTAAAAAAA
Source organism: Pinus taeda (assembly GCA_000404065.3). NCBI lineage: Eukaryota > Viridiplantae > Streptophyta > Pinopsida > Pinales > Pinaceae > Pinus > Pinus taeda. Next base: position 123,539 of record APFE030896932.1, on the reverse strand, counting down.
AATTACATTTAAATGTGCTCTTAATTTGACATCATTAGGTGTTATCTATGTCTAGATAAAAACCACTTTCCCTGTAAATTGTTGGCATTATGGCACAGGTTTGGGGCTATGGCACAGGTGTTGTCCTTGATGGCAACCTTCTTTGGTAATAGATCTCAGTTCAGGCACTCAGAAAGTAGAAAAAGTCATATACGCAGGTTCATCTAGACTAAGGCGCGTATACACGCGGGTTATACATTACAAAAGCGCGTATATGTTGGTGATCTTTCTTTTGGTCCATGGTAGTTAGATCTTGGAACTTGAACCTATGTTTTGGACCATGGCGTCTCGTCAGATGTGTTGATCCCTAGTTTTGGGTTCATGGTATTGAAATGTTATGGTTTTGGACCATGGTATTGGGAAGGCCTAAGACTATAAAAGAGGAAGGAGATCTTGTGACAAATTACCATCTGAATTATAATTGAAGATCTGAAAAGTGCTAGAGCTAGTATATTGGGTGGTGATGCAGATCTGGATCTGAAGGAAGGA